>JAJIBD010024753.1:0-88046 GCA_021461705.1 Cryptotis parvus
AGTTTCTTTTTTTTTTTTAAGTATTTTATTATACCACCGTGAGATATACAAATAAAAAGATATACAATTAAAAAGTTCATGTTTGGGTTTTGGTCATACAGTGTTTCAGCACCCGTCCCTCCACCAGTGCCCATCCCCACCAACAACATCCCCCGTTCCCTCCCCCTTCCCCCAGCCCTACTCCATGGCAGGTTCTTTATTTCTTTCCCTTTCTCTCTCTTTCTCTTTTCCTTCCCTTCCAGACTATGGATTACAGAACATACATTAAAAAGGTTGTCATGTGAATCCTTTTGCCTCTATTTAATGCTCAGTTCTAGGTTGGCATTAGTACCCTCGACTATTATTAGCACCCTGTTCCATTTTCTGTCTTACCTAAACTCCTGACTCCCACACGTTTGTGATAATTTCCACCTTTGACAAGACCTCCGCTATATGCTTCACTTGACCTTGGATATTGGTATCATAATATGTACATATATATTTATGCCATGCAAATAAATGCAGTCATTCTGTATCTGTCTCTCTCCTTCTGGCTAATTTCGCTCAACATAATCTTCTCCATGTCCATCCATTTATAGGCAAATTTTATAACTTCATTTTTCCTAACAGCTGCATAGTATTCCATTGTGGAGATGTACCAAAGCTATTTATCCAGTCATCGATTTTCGGGCACTCTGGTTGCTTCCAGATTCTGGCTATTGTGAATAATGCTGCTCTGAACATAAAAGTAGGGATGGTGTTTCCGCTGCGTATTTTTGGTTTCCCAGAGTAGATTCCCAGGAGTGGTATGGCTGGGTCAAATGGGAGTTCAATTTCTAGTCTTTGGAGGAAAGTCCATATTGTTTTTCCAGAAAGGCTGTACCAGCCAGCATTCCCACCAACAATGGATGAGTGTCCCCTTTTCCCCACATCCACGCCAGCACTTGTTGTTCTTGCTCCTTTGAATATGTGCCAGTCTCTGTGGTGTAAAGTGGTATCTCATTGTTGTTTTGATTTGCATCTCTCTGATGATTAGTGATGATGAGCATTTTTTCATATGTTTTTTGGCCATTCGAATTTCTTCCTTGCTGAAGTTTCTGTTCATTTCTTCTCCCCATTTTTTAATGGGGTTGTTTGTTTTCTTCTTGTAAAGTTCTACCAGTGCCTGATATATCCTGGATATTAACCCCTATCAGATGGGTATTGGGTGAATATTCTTTCCCATTCTGTGAACTGCTTTTTGTATCTTAGTCACTGTTTCTTTTGAGGTGCAGAAGCTTTTTAGTTTCATGTAGTCCCATATGTTTATCTTTTCTTCTAGTTGCTTTGTTAGTGATATTTCACCTTTGAAGATGCCTTTAGCTTCAATGTCGTGGAGGGTTTTTCCTATATTTTCTTCAATGTACTTTTTGGATTCAAGTCTGATATTGAGATCTTTAATCCATTTTGATCTGATTTTTGTGCATGGTGTTAGACACAGGTCCAAATTCACTTTTTTACATGTTGCTGCCCAGTTTTCCCAACACCACTTGTTGAAGAGGCTTTCCTTACTCCATTTTAGACTCATTGCACCTTTATCAAAGATTAAATGATCATGTGTTTGAGGTTGGGTGTCAGGATACTCAATTCTATTCCATAGATCCACAGGTCTGTTTTTATTCCAATACCATGCTGTTTTAATTACTACTGCCTTGTAGTACAGTTTGAAGTTGGGAAAGGTGATGCCTCCCATCTTCTTTTTCCGAGGATTGCTTTAGCTATCCTTGGGGGTTTACTGTTCCATACAAATTTCAGGAGCATTTGGTCAATTTCTTTGAAGAATGTCATCGGTATCCTCATAGGGCCTGCATTGAATCTGTACAGAGCTCTAGGGAGTATTACCATTTTGACAATGTTGATTCTCCCCATCCATGAACAGGGAATGTGTTTCCCATTTCCTTGTGTCCTCTTTTATCTCTTGGAGCAGTGTCTTGTAGTTTTTCTTTGTACAGGTACTTTACATACTTGGGTAAGTTGATTCCTAGGTATTTGATTTTCTGTGGCACAATTGTGAATGGAATAGTTTCCTTAATATCCTTTTCTTCTCTTTCGTTATTTGTATATAGGAAAGCCACTGACTTTTGGGTGTTGATTTTGTATCCTGCCACTCTACTATATTCGTCTATTGTTTCTAGGAGTTTTTTGGTAGAGAGTTTAGGGTTCTCTAGGTATAATATCATGTCATCTGCAAATATTGATAGCTTGACTTCTTCCTTGCCTATCTGGATGCCCTTGATGTCCTTTTCGCCTTATGAGTTTCTAACCTCCCTGCCTCCCCACAGACATACACAAGGAGTTCTATCTTAAATTCTTTTCTCTTACTGCTTTGTGTGCTTCCAACTAGAATCACTGACATTTTAACCACCTTTCTTTTTTTTATAAAATTTTTTGTTATCTGCCTCATATATATTTAAAAGATGTGTCAAATATCTGCAACCTAAGACAAAGTAAAATCTAATATAGAAAAATATCTGTGTTCTCACATTATTTAAAACCTCATTTGTCCACTCTTTTGTATCTGGAGACCAGCACCAGCTGCATAACTATGTTTGGACCAGTATTATAACCACTTTGGTAGACCACTGGTTTTTTATTTTTCTACTATCGAAAATCAGTACTGCTCTATGAGCTACTGGTTGAAGACCTCTGATTTAATAGTAATTATATTAAATTTAGAGTAAGCACACTTATTAGAAAGAGAAGAAATCTTTGGGGACAAGGATTGTGTCTCAGAGGAAGACCACTTGCTTTGCATGTATGAGACTCTGGTTTCAATCACTGGTATCAAAGCCAGACATTATATAATGACTAACCATATTGATATGCATTAATTGGGATTTCTTGAAATAACTCAAACCATTTATTTGCTTACTTATTATGCATGTTAAACTATGCTCTTGAGCTTATGTTTATACTGCTCATTGTAAGTAGCATTTCATTGAGTATTTCTTATGACTCAGCCACTTCTTTATACCTAACGCAGTATGATAAATCTGTGCGTTGTTTTCCTTCTCATTCAACAATGTAATAATGAAACTTCATAGAGGTTTAATAATATACCCAGAGTCAAATACTTCAAAAGAAAAACAAACTTCCCAACAGTAGAGAGATTTAAACTTATACCTTTTGCCTTTAAATGCAGTGGTCTTCTTACAGCATTAAATGTACTTCAACAAAAATCATGAATATTTAACAAAAATAAGATTTAGCCTTCATGTTATGGACACCTCCAAAATGTTCAAGTTTACTACTTAAGTATTAAAGATACATGATACTACAGTAAGGTTAAATACAGTAAAAATAGGAAATATTTTAAATCAATTATAAGCACTACATTTAAATAAAACATTTGTGAAATAAATATTGTATATCCTTTATAAATAAAATTACTAATCTGGAAAATCATTGAAATCTACTAAAATGCAAGTGGCAACATTAATGCATGTTGATGACTGTGAAATCTTGGGGGGCTCTTGCTAGAAGAGAGGGTAGGGCGTGTGTCATGCAGTACATCAAACCTGAGTTTGATCCCCAGCACCTCCAAAGTTCCCCTGAGGACTTCCAGGAATGATTCCTGAAAACAGAGCCAGAATTAAGTCATGAACAGTGATGGGTGTGCCCCAAAATAACAACAAAAAATAAAAACTAAAATATCAAAACAAATATTAAAATTATTGGTGGGAACAATTTGATCTGGGTCGTTTTGAACGGAAAATGTAAAACACAGAAGTTACTGATTTTCAGTATCTAATAAGAATTAGTGGACCAGAAAATGTGTCTTCATTTTACTCATTCTGGAAATAATAGACTGTACAAGAATACAATTGTATCACAAGTACAGTATTAAAAACTCATGGGTGAACCTCATGTTCGTAAAACATATGGCATTTATGTAAATTCCTTCTCTTCAGTGTTCATAATTGCAGTGTTCAGCTGTTTCCATGTGATGCAAGAAACTGGACAATAAATAAAAAAGAGATAAAGCAATCTGCCCACACATTATGAACAGTAGTGTTAGGAACAATGACCATTGAGATAGGAAGCATCCTATGGAAAATGTGAACTAGAGAGAGTTGTAATTGCATTAAGTGCAAAACTGCCAAATAATTAAATTGTCACAGAAGGCAACTTTCAAGCAATCTTGTAATATTCATGGATATAAAAGATATTTCCAAATTCAGTTATAGAAAGATGATAATATCTACATCATTTTCTCAATTCTCACTATTTTTGATTTTTATTAATTTTTTGGATGGAGGAGGATGGTACTGAGAGTCATTTTGGCACACTAAATAACAGAGCCCAAAACTTCATGCTAGTGAAAGGATGCAATGCTTCTCAGGCCCGGTGGAACTGTGGTCCACCAGAGCAGTGATAATCTCTTGGGATTTGGGATCAGAGCACATTTGAGGAAATCTAAATAAGATTGCTTGCAAAATGATTTCTGCTCCCTAGGTCGAGGGATTTTAAAAACAAGGTGAGATGATGAGGTATTCTGAGATTGGGGTTAGAATGGGGAAGAACTGAAAATGTATTAACTATGGAATTCTTAGATGCCCCTTAAAAGTTCAGGACTGAGAGAAAGCACTTGTTGAAAGACATGTAGAATTCCTGGATTCAGCACATATTTATAGGAACTAACAGGTAAGCTGAGTGCTTTTTAACACTTATAGATTAATAGGCTTTTAAACACTTATAGATTAATAGGAGTCTTATAGATTAATAGGCTTTGGACAAAGGCAAAGATTTTTTTTCATCTTTGTATATCAATGGTATGATTTACTGGGAGTTGAAGCTAAGTCCCATTGAATGCATGGCATAAATATGCATTATACTGCCAGAAGTTTGAATAATCAGAGGGAGAAAGCACAAAAGGATGTTCAAGATAAATCCCCTCTAGCTAAAACAGTGTTGGAAGACAGGTAACGTATATAAATACACACAACAATGAGACATACAGTTGCATTATTCCATGAAACGACAGACTTCTAGAACAAACAAGATACAATAGATTCTCATTATTTATTCTAATTGTTTTATGAAATTGCCTTGAGAATTGAGTACTGCTGAATCACTGTTACTGTGAGAAATACAGTGTTAGCTTCCGTGAGATTCAAAAAACAAAATTTTCCTCAATCCAATCACAGATAACTTTCTTGGGTATGTGTGTTTAGGTTCAGGCCACGTTAGTACATCCAATAGATTTACTTACATTTAACTCACTTAACAACATAATAACGCATGCCTGTGTATAACTTGTATAGGTATATATCTTGTGAAAGGCACAGCATTTCCTTCTTTCACTTGGGAATACAAAAAACCATAGTATTCTACTTGGAGGTCATCTAAAGACATCACCAACGAAAAGTACGACCATGTTCAAAGTCAAGAAAAGAGAAAGAGAGAGAAAGGGAAAGAAATAAAGAACCTGCCATGGAGCAGGGCTGGGGAAGGGGGAGGGAACCGGGGATGTTGGTGGTGGGAGATGGGCACTGGTGGAGGGACGGGTGCTGAAACACTGTATGACCAAAACCCAAACATGAACTTTTTAATTGTATATCTTTTTTATTTGTATATCTCACGGTGGTATAATAAAATACTTAAAAAAAAAAAAAAAAAAAAGAATCTGATATCATAAAAAGGATGTTCATTCTCAAATGAGACCTGAAACAAAGCAGAGAATTGTCTTGCTTCATCTCAAATGGGGACCTGTATGCCAGCAATCTCACATGCTCGAGATGAGAGTCTTCTACTGAGAGTATACTACCTACGGCAGAGCCTGGCAAGCTACCCATGTTTTATTTGATATGCCAAAAACCAGTAACAATAATTGACCTCATTCCCATGTCTTGAAAGAATAGTTTGAGGCTCTTTCTCTTCCTGGAGCAAACAGATGTTCTTGGACTATACCTGCTTGCTACAGGACTTATGGAGATTTTACTGGTGCCTGATCGAGCAAATCGATGAGCAACAGAAAGACAAGTGATACAAATCCATAAATGATTGCAAACTCAACATGGATACTAACTTTAAGGTTGGAGAAAAATACAAAATTTATGAACAAAAACAGATAAGCAGAACATGTTAATATTTTTAAACTGCAAATGAGAAGGCACCCATTGTTAGCATCTATAAGACCCAGTAGAAGATAAACTTAAGCCGAAAGAACTAAAGAAGTAAAACTGTGAGACATGCAAAATATAGCAAGATATGAGAAAGGTTTTATGTGCACAAAAATAGTACTTACGATAAAATAATAGATGGAAAAAGGGTAACTGTAAGAAATTATGACATTTCAAATTCACTGAGGTAAAGAAAGACTTGAGGATAGATGAGTAGACCCCAGCAATTGGCCCTGGAATTCTTAATTGTTTAAATTCACCAGGGGCTGGAGGCTCTGGGTGAACTATTCTAATCCAGATCAACAGAAAAATAATATATAAAGTGTACAAAAACACAAGGTCTCCATTTTCCACATATGGACCTCCCTCTCGTCAGAACTCCACCAAGCAGATGAGCCTATCACAGTTCAGCTCGCATGACCGCTTGCAGGGCGGTTCGTCAATAAATACTGTATTTAGAGGTGACTACAAGAGTATGCTTACTGCACGGCAAGCCTGGCAAAGTGTCGTATTTGATATGCCAAATACCAGTAACAATTATATTAGGTCATTCCCATGACCTAATATAATGGTTTGAGGCTCTTTATGTTCCTGGAGCAAGCAGATGCCCTTGGGCTCTACTGTCATGAGACAGGACATATGGGGATATTAATGGTGCCCGCTCAAGCAAATCAAAGATGAATGGGAAGACAGTGATAGTAATAAAACAACAAGTGTGCAACACTTTCCTTGTGACAATTGTCGGATGAACTTTCATGTATACAGAGAACTTTAGGCCTAGATAATTTAGAGAATTTGTTCATAAATTTTAAAAGCCATCTCTGCATTTTCTATTCTAGAGAAGTCCCTGTTCTTTCTTGACTATGTGACTTTCTTTCTCTCCCTTCACATCTCTCTAAATTTCTCCAATAAGAAATATTTTACTATACACACAAAAAATTTTACTAAACACACACACACACACACACACACACAACAGTCAAGGCGCTAGGCTGGGAGGTAGGGGGAATATGACGTAAGTAGTGAAGGATGGGTACACACTGTATTGTGACAAATGTAAAGGTGGGAATATTGTGTGCCTAAACAGTCTCTGTAAACAACTGTCAACCATGCTGTCTAAATAAAATAAAATAAGATAAAATAAAAAAAAACTCCAATCACTTTTCTTATTTGCTTGTTTGTTTGTGGGGGCACAATTGACAGGGCTCAAGAATCCCCCTTGCAGGCTAAGGTGAATATATGTGGTTCTAGATATCAAACTCAGGGCCGGAGCGATAGCCTAGCGGGTAGGGCGTTTGCCTTGCACGTGGCCGGCCTGTGCCGCCCAGGTTCGATTCCCGGCATCCCATATGGTCCCCCGAGCACCGCCAGGAGTAATTCCTGAGTGCAGAGCCAGGACTAACCCCTGAGCATTGCTGGGTGTGACTCAAAAAGCAAAAAATAAAGATATCAAACTCAGCGTAGGTGTGTGCAAGGTAAACTTTACCTGCTTTACTATCTCTCCTGCACTAGTTATAAACATTTTTAAAGTGAAATTTACTAGAATTTACTTTGTGTCTGGGGACACAGTTCACTTTCATCACCCTAATAGTTCATATGCTTCTCACATGTAGTCAAACCTTTCTTTGATCCCTCTACTCTCTGTTCCTATGGATTTGCCTTTTCTAAAAATCAGATGTATAGAATAATGGAGATAGAATTTCTGGAGATTGCTTTATTCCAACGTACTGTCTTTGAAATTCATGCACATTACTTGTTACAGTTTAGTGCAATTAATTTGTATAGATACACTATGGTTTGTTTAAAATCTACTCATTGAATTACATTAGGAGTTGTTTTAAGTTTTAGGTGATTTGAATAAAAATACTATAAATAGATAAATGAGAATTTGAGTCTGAGTCCTGAAAATCCTCTAATAACATCTTTCATTATTGAATTTAATAATAAAGAGAAAACATCTAATATTTCCAGACAGAAAGAATAATAATTTTAAAAAGGGTAAAACTGACATAGTAATTTATTTTTTTTAATATTTTATGATACAACCATGAGATAAACAATTACGAAAATGTTAATGTTTGGGTTTCGCCATACAGTGTTCCAGCACCCATTCCTCCACCAGTGCTCATTTCCCACCACCAATGTCCCCGATTCCCTCCCGCCTCCCCTAGCCTGCATCTATACCAGGTTTTTTTTTAATCTCTTTTCACTCATTCTCTTTCTCTTTCTCTCTTCCTTCTCTTACATATTGTAGATTGTAATACATATACTTAGAGGTTACCATTTGTATCTTTTGCCTGTAGTTAATGCTAAGTTCTATGTGGTAATAGCACTTTAGACAATTATTGGCACACTGTTCCCTTATCTGTCTTACCTAACCTCTGCTCCCACATGTTTGTGGTAATTTCCACCTTTGACAAGACCTCCTGACCCACGTTTCACCTGACCTTGGATGTTGGTATCATAATATGTATTTATACACACATACACACACACACACACACACACACATATATTTGCTCAAGCAGGCCCCAGAAACATCTCTATATGTCCTGTCTCATGCTAGTAGAGCCCAAGGGCATCTGCTTGCTCCAGGAACATAAAGAGCCTCAATCCATTCTAAAATGAGGTCTATAATTGTTACTGGTATTTGGCATATCAAATACAACACGGGTAGCTTGCCAGGCTCTGCCGTGCAGGTAGCATACTCTTGTAGTCATCTCTAAGTCCAGTATTTATTGATGAATCGTGCTGCTGCAAGCGGCTGCACAAGCTGGGCTCTGATAGGCTGGTCTGCTGGGTGGAGTTCTGATAAGAGGGAAGTCCGGATGTGGAAAATGGCGGCCCTCATGGAGTTGGGGGGTCATCTGACTTGTTGTGAGGCTCTGCTGGGGTGGCGGGTCAGGGCTAGAACCCGCCATCCCTCCTGGGTGCCTCGTGAGCGGCTGGGCAGAGGAGGAGCTCTGCCCCATGTCTGTGAGTCTTTGGATCAGCATATCTGAGCCAGATTTAAAAAAAGACTGCTGCAGGGTGGATCTCGATGAGCTTGGCTGTGATAGGCTGGTTGCTGGGTGGAGTTCTGATGAGAGGGAAGTTCAGATGTGGAAAATGGAGGCCCTAATGGAGTGGGAGGTCGTCTGGCTTTTTGCAAGACTCTGCTGTGTGGCGGGCCAGGGCTAGAACCCGACATCCCTCCTGGGCGCCTCGTGAGCGGCTGGGCACAGGGAAAGCAAGTAGCAGCTCTGCCCCATGTCTGTGAGTCTCTGGCCCGGCATACCTGAGCCGGATTTAAAAAAAGACTGCTGCAGGGTGGAACTCGATGAGCAGGGCTATGATAGGCTGGTCTGCTGGGTGGAGTTCTGACGAGAGGGAAGTCTGGATGTGGAAAATGGAGGCCCCTCATGGAGTAGGGGGTTCCTCTGTCTTACGTGATATATATGTATATCACATATACATATGTATCATGCAAATAAATGTGGTCATTCTCTGTCTCTCTCCTTCTGGCTAATTCCACTCAACATGATTCTCTCCATATTCATCCATTAATAGGCAAATTTCATAAATTCATTTTTTCCTAACAGCTGCATAGTATACCATTGTGTAGATGTACCAAAGTTTCTCTATCCAGGCAGCAATTCTCAGGCACACTGGTTGTTTCCAGATTCTGGTTATTGTGAATAATGCTGCTATGAACATAAAAGTATGGATGTTGTTTCCACAGCGTGTTTTTTGCTTCTCAGGGTATATTCCCAGGACTAATATGGCTGGGTCAAATGGGAGTTCAATTTCTAGTCTCAAAGGAATGTCCATATTGTTTTCCAAAAGGCTGTACCAGTAGACATTCCCACCAACAATGGATGAGAGTCCCTTTCCCCACATCCATGCTAGCATTTGCTGTTCTTGCTCTTTTGGATATATGCCAATCTCTGTGGTGTGAGATGATATCTCATTGTTGTTTTGATCTGCATCTCTCTGATACTACAGATGACAAGCATTTTTTTTCATGTCTTTTGGCTATTAGAAATTCTTCCTTGTTGAAGTTTCTGTTCATTTCTTCTTCTCAATTTTGGATGGGGTTGACTGTTTTCTTCTTGTAAAGTTCTATTCATTGAGCAATGATTAATGGGATGCCAAGTGATCAAGTGATTAAGTGAAAGTTCTATCAGTACCTGATATATCCTGGATATTAACCTCTTATCAGTTTGTATATTAGGTGAATATTCTTTCCCATTCTGTGGACTGTCTTTGTATCTTGGTCATTGTTTCTTTTGAGGTGCAGAGCTTTTCAGCTTCATGTAGCCCCATATATTTATATTTTATTCTAGTTGTTTTGTTTTGGTGTTTCTTCTTGAAGATTCCTTTAGCTTCAATGTCGTGGAGGGTTTTCCCTTATTTTCCTCAATGTACTTTATGGATTCAGGTCTGATATTGAGATCTTTACCTATTTTGATATGATTTTTGTGCATGGTGTTAGACAGAGATCCAAGTACATTTTTTACATGTAGCTGCCCAGTTTTCCCAGCACCACTTGACGAAGAGGCTTTCCTTGCTCCATTTCATACTTTCTGTTCCTGTATCAAAGATTAATTGTTCATGTATTTGAGGTTGGTTGTCAGGATACTCTACTCTATTCCAAAGGTCCACAGGTCTGGTTTTATTCCAATACCATGCTGTTTTAATTACCACTGCTTTGTAGTAGAGTTTGAAGTTGGGAAAGGTAATGCCTCCCATCTTCTTTTCCCAAGGATTGCTTTAGCTATCCATGGGGGTTTATTATTCCATCACGAATTTCAGGATTGTTTGGCAATTTCTTTGAAGTTTGTCTTGGGTATCTTTATAGGGACCACATTTAATCTGTACAAGGCACTAGGGAGTATTACCACTTTGACAATGTTTATTCTCCCAATCCATAAGCAGGGAATGAGTTTCCACTTCCTTGTGTCCTCTTTTATTTCTTGAAGTAATGTTTTGTAGTTCTCTTTGTAGAGGGCCTTTATGTTCTTTGTCAAACTGATTCTAGGTATTTAATTTTCTGTGGCACAATTGTGAATGGGATCATTTTTTTAATATCTCTTTCCTCTCTTTCCTTATTTGTATATAGGAAAGCCATCAACTTTTGGGAATTTTTTACCCCTGCCACTCTACTATAATTGTCTATTTTTTCTTGGAGATTTTTGGAGAGAGTTTAGGGTTCTCTAGGTATAATATGTCATCGGTGAATAGTGATAGCTTGACTTCTTCCTTGCCTATCTGAATGCACTTAATGTTCTTTTCTTCTCTGATTGCTGTGGCAAGTACTTCCAGTACTATATTGAATAAAAGAGGTGAGAGGGGGCAACTTGTCTTGTCCTGATCTTAGGGGTAAGGCTTACAATTTTCCCCCATTGAGAATGATACTTGGTCAGTGCTTTTGGTATATGGCTGTAACTATCTTGAGGAAAGTTCCTTTAATTCCCATTTTTTCGAGGGTTGACACAATTTCTATCATTTTTGTTTTATTAAGGTATGCTTTTTGTCTCAGTTTGTGGTCTATCTTGGGAATGTTCTATGTGCACTGGAGAAAAATGTGTATTCAGCTTTTGAGGGATGAAAAACCCTGTATATATCAACTAGATCTCTTTCTTCCATTTCTTACTTCAGAGCCAGTCTTTCTCTGGTGAGTTTCAGTCTCGCAGATCTATTCATAGTTGATAAAGCAGTGTTGAAGTCTCCAAATATTATTGTGCTACTGTTAATGTCTTCATTGATGTCTATTAGCAGTTGTTTTAAATATTTTGCTGGCCCTTCATTGGGTGCATATAAGATTAGTAGTGTGATTTCTTCCTGATACATACCCCTTAATTATTAGGAAATGTCCTTTATTGTCCTTTCTAACCTTTTTCAGACTGAAGTCTATATTGTCAAATACTAGTATGGCCACACCTGCCTTTTTGCACGAGTTATTTGGTGGAGAATGGTCTTCCAGTCTTTGACTTTCAGTCTGTGTTTGCTCTGCATATTCAGATGTTTTTCTTGTAGGCAGCAGAATGTTGGAATCAGTTTTTTAATCGATTTGCCACTCTGTGTCTCTTAATTGGTGCATTTAGACCATTGATGTTGATAGATTATTTTCATTGGATTTTGTGCTATCTTTCTGTTTAAATGTGTTTTGTTTTTTGGATTATGTCTTATTTTTACAGTAGACCCTTCAATCCTTTTAAAGTTGGTTTTGAGTCTATAAAGTTCCTGAGTTGTTGTTTATCCATGAAGTCGTGTATCTTTCCTTCACATCTGAATGTGAGTCTAGCCGGGTAAAGAATTCTTGGTGAGGCCTGCAGTTCATTGAGCCTTTTCACAATATCTCACCATTGTGTTCAGGCTTGGATTGTTTCATCTGAGAATCTGCTGTCAATCTTAAGGATACTCCCTTGTATGTGATTTCCTTCTTTGAATTTGCTGCTTTCAGTATTTTATCTCTATCTATTGTTTTCATCATTTTAATTAGGATGTGTCTTGGAGTATTCTTATTGGGGTTTCTTTTATCTTGTATCCTATGGGCTTCCTGAATCTGGAAGCATGAGTTTTTCTTTTCGGGGACTTCTCAGCTATGATGGCTTTGACAGTTTCTTCTTCATCAGGGTTTTCTTCTTGCCCTTCTGGGACCCCAATGATCGGTATGTTGTTCCTTTGGCTTTATCCTAATTTTCTCTGTAGTCTGTTCATTGATTGTGAGGCTTTTATCCATCTTCTGCTGTTGTCTAGAGAATCTTTGGACCTCATCTTCAAGATCATTAATTCTTTCTTCAGCAGCTGTTACTCTGCTTTGGAGGCCTTCCAGTGTGTTTCTCATTTCACTTACCAGATTTTTAATATCTGTTATTTCTGCTTGCATTTTGGTCTGCAATTTTTTCATTTCTGCTCTCATGTCCTCTTGTATTTTATTGACTTTGTATTCCATTGCTTCTTTGAGTTCTTTACACATCCTTAACAGTTCTTTCTGAAACTCCTTATCAGAGAGGTTATATAGCTCATCGTTATTGCTTGGCTCATCTGAGTTAGTGACTTCACACACTAAGCTGCATGGAATTCTGAATTGCTTTACCATAATGACTATTGTTGGTTGATAATGTGCATTCTGGGTGGCTAGACCATAAAGTTAGTAGGTGCCTGGTTTGTCTGCATTATGGGAAGGATGGCAAGGAATGTTGGACAAATCTCACTGTTATCTCAGGTAAGATAAATATTTAGTAGTGGCACGCCTGCACAGTTTTGACTTTTGGGATGTCAGTGGGTGGTTCCTGAGTGTTTTCTTGGGGTTCCCGGGTACCAAAGCACCTGGTAGAGGGATGAAAAGAAGCATTGGGAAGAGATGGGCGGAATTAATCTGGTGGCAGGTCCGAGCAAGGCTTTGTGCACCTCAGCCCTGTTTGTGAAAGTTCCAACCCTTTACCCTGGGACTGAGTGTTTCCACGTGGTGCCTGGGCCACCAATGCACTTTGTAGAGGGGATGAGAAGAAGTGTTGGGGAGAGTTGGGCCTGGCATAGTAATTTATATCTACTTTATTTTAAAATCCATGGGGCACAACAAAATGAATATTCAATGGAAAACTCCAATGACATTAACATTAATGTTATTGGTGTTCTTTCCATAGAAAATAAGAACCCAGCTCTGGGACTGGAGAGATAGCTTAAAGGGCTGGAGTCCATGAATTGCATTCAAAAGTCTTAGATTTGATATCTGATACCATGTGGTTCATCAGGCATTGTCTCCATCATGTCTGATAATCTTTGACTATAGCCAGAGTGGTTCTAGTGGTCTCTGGCACAGGTAGTTCCTTTTAGGTTTCATCCTCCAGCCCAAGCATTGAACTGACCTCTAGAGTAGGCCACAAATTTATATACATGACTTTGGTGTCCTTGAGCACTGCTTTTGGATGATCCCCTAAATTAATAAATGAAGGAAGAACCTAAAATTAATTAAATATACGTAACAAGATCTTCTAATAGAATAAAAATATCTAAAATTTGATTCCTTGAAAATAGCAATATACTATATATAAGATATTATATATATGTATATATCTTGTGAGGCTAATTAAGAAAAGACACAACATTTCTTGATTCAATGTAAAATGGGAGGCTTAAGAATATAATAAAAAGAGAATCAACAACTATAAGTAAACCTTATGTATAAGTCTATGGCAAATAAGTAAATGAATAACCAAATGTTGGAATAATGTTGCATGTCTGAAACTTATTTGATTTTATAAATTCATGCTCCACAATTTTGAATAGCCCTGCTGTAAAAAAATTGTTAAAAAACAAAGAAAGAGACCATCCTTTGAAGACGAAGTCTCTAGAACTGCCAGGTGTCCCCACTCTTCTCTATTAACATAATAATTGCTCTAATGTTGGCAAACCTAAAATTACTCAAAATACAAATAATAAAAACTACTTTGGAAGAGATAGAAAGGCTGAATAGTTACCATTGAAAGAACTGGAAAAGCAATTAAACATTTATCCTTAGCTAAAGACATGTGCCAGAAGATAAAGAACACAAATTCCTAGTTCAATTTTAAAAAATTTAATGATATAAGAAAAAATGGAAAACTCAACAATATAACTCTTAAACTAGCAAATTAAACTTAATACTAAGTTCTGCAGAAATAGCAGTAGCAAATAATCACAGAAGATACAAATCAATATTTTATTTATGACTTGGGATACAATAATTTTATTAGTAATATAGAGTCCTGTGATCTCTTGGGCTCATTCAAAAGATACTCTAAAAGGAAAAAAAATAAAATAATTCTTTACCTTCAATTCTGAAAGTCAATATGTATTCAGCATAGGCTGCCCCAGATATTTTTCTAAATAATTTTTTTGTATTAGAACAATCTTTTCCTCTCTCTCTCTCTCTCTCTCTCTCTCTCTATCTATCTATCTATCTATCTGTAGTCCTATTTTGGTCATTGTAATAATAAAGAGCTTTGAATTACGAAAATAAAAATCCCAAGGATTAAGGATTTAAGAAGGTAGATTATACTTGTGGGATCACATAGGGTGTGAATTATACAGCAGGGAGACTTATCTAGCTTCTCAGCCCTGTTCTTAGTCATTCTAGAACAATCCAGATTATACCAAGTATGTTTTCTGGGGAAGGATATAGAGTGAGATTTTGTGAAGAAATATTGGAAAGCTTTTTGATATAATCTAGTATCATGATTTTATTCAATCCAAATGATACTCGGGATCCTAAAGTTAACTCATCAGCCTTTGCATATGAGAGACCTGATTTGATCCCCACTGCTTCATGGTCCCTCAAGCACCCTGGGCAAGATCTCTGAGCACAGAACCAGGAATTGTCCCTGTATGACACTGGGTATGACTACAAGAAAACAAAACAAAGATAATATTATATCTTGGTCATCATTTATTTTGAGGTGCAGTAATGTGTTAATTTAATGTAGTCTCATTTGTTTATCTTTGCTTCCACTTGCTTGGTTAGTGGGGTTTTTATCTTTAAAGATGCCTTTAGTTTCTAGGTCATGAAGAGTTTTGCCGACATTTTCCTCCATATACCTTGTGAATTCAGGTCTTTTATTGAGATCTTTAATCCATTTTGATCTGGCATTTTTGAACGGTGTGAGATAGAAGACTGAGTTCATTTTTGTACAGTAGCTGCCCACAGAATAGGAAAATTATTTATATAATAACCATCGATAAGGGGATACTATCAAAGATATATAAGGCACTGGAAGAAATGTACAGGAAAAATCATCTAATCCCACCAAAAAATGGGGAGAAAAATGAACAGAAACTTCCTTAAAGAAGCTGAGGCCAAAACACACATGAAATATATGCTCCACATCACTAATGATCAGGGAGATGCAAATCAAAACAACACTGAGATATTATATTATCTCACACCACAGAGACTGGCATACATATAAAATAACAAGAACAACCAGTGCTGGCATGGATGTAGGGAGAAAGAGACTCTCATTCTTTGTCGGGTGGGAGTGCTGACTGGTGCCAGCCTTTTTAGAAAACAATATGCACATTCCTCAAAAAAGCTAGAAATTGAGCTCCCATATCACCCAGAAATACCGCAGTGGTGAATATACCTTAGGGACCAAAAACACAAAATAAGTGCCATCTGAACTTCTATGTTCATTGAAGCACTATTCACAATAGCCAGAGTCTGGAAACAACCCATATTCCTGAGAACAGATGATTAGATAAAGAAACTGTGTTACATCTACACAATGGAATATTACATAGCTGTCAGGAAAAAATTAAGTCATAAAATTTGTTTATAAATGGATGGACATGGAGCACATCATGCTAAGTAAAATGAGTCAGAAGAGAGGGACCGATGAAGAATAAATGTACTCTCTTGTGTGATATACAGAAAAATATAGTATGATACAAATATCCAAGGTGAGGAAAACCAGGAGCCAGGAGGAGTAGTCAGTGGTTGGAAGTCTGCCACGAGTATATGGGTGGCAAAGGGCAAGTAGGATAGCAAGGGGAACTAGTATGACAGTAATAGAAATGATCACTATGGAAAAGAAAGTAGATAAAGGGATATACATGATGATAATTCAGTATCTGTATTGAAAACCATGATATCCGAGAGAGAGAAAGAGAGAAGAGAGAGAGAGATGAGAAGACAAGTGCCTGCCACAGAAACAGACGGAGGGTGGTTGTGAGGGAAACTGGGGACATTGTTGTGGGGAAATATACACTGATGAAGACCTGGGCATTAGTACATTATGTACTGAAACCCAATTGTGAACAACCTTGAAACTGGGTTTCTCACTGTAATTCAATACAAAAAACATTTAAAAAATATTAGAAACTAGTAATTTGCTAGTTTTTAAAATCAACTTTTTCACACTGTTCTAAACTGGTTATTTTGAAATCTTTTTATTTAAATCAAGTATAAGATGAGCTTTAACTCCATAAGTTTTCAACTTCTTTTTATGGGCTCTTGCAAATGTTGTATAAAAGAAAATGAAATAATCATTGAAAACACTAAGGATTGCTGGACTCCTGCTCCAGCAACTCCTAAACCTCACTCTCTAACCATTCATTGTTCTGCCCGTTTTTGACCCCACATCCTCCTCCAGCTACCACGGTGCCTCTTTTGCTTTCTTTTCATCAAACCACTCTAAAATGTGGCTATTCTATGTTTGTAGTGTTTTAGTCTCTTCCTACCCGTTTATTCTTAGAGTAATCCAAGTTGGCTTTCATCCTTATCATTCTTTCAGAACAATTACAGGAAGATCAATAAACACCTCCACGAAGTGAAAGCCTATAGCCAATTTGATCTTTCCCTCTGTGACTGCTGTGGGGTGTCACTCAGACTCTCCCCTCAGACACCACAGAGCCCATAAGCACAGCTGCCTGGAGGAGTGTTGGCTATTCCAACTTCCAGAAGGAAGTCTTTCTCTAGAACGTTTCTAAAGAACCCCATAAAAAATTTAGTAAATAACCTTTACAAAGCTATCAAGACCTGAAATCTTTAATACTATACATCGCTGAATTGCTACCGCCCAAACTTTAGAAGTTATTTTGATTGGAATCCCAACCTCAGTCACAACTGTGTTTGGCTTATCCTGTGCCTGCATTCTTTATTTCCTTTCAGGAGCTATTTAGAGTATAGTCATAGAGGACCTTCTTGGAAAACTTTGTCTAATTATCACTTACCCAATGATGGCTGTAACAAATTCAACAGTATTTGAGATCCTGGGTCTTCTCCATTTTCCTAAGACTCTTGGTTTCTAGAGTTTTCTCCTTCTGAATGATGCTACTCTTTCTTGCTCTCCATCACTGATTCTCTTCCTCTCATTATTATAACCTTTGGAATCATGTCCTGGATCATTTGCTCTGCTCTGCCAACTTCTTCAGTTTAGTGTTCTTACTCTTTTGTGGCTCTCTGCATACAGTCTTAAAATAGCTATTTGGCATCCTGTCAAAATTGCTCATCCCCTCTTCCACATCTTAACTGGAGAAAATATCAGCCTTCCAAATTTCAAAAAAGCTGGAAGTTGTCCCTGATTTTTCTGTTTTTCACAGACATACTCTCCTATCCTATAATTGAATTCCTATAATTGTTATGCTTCTACTTAGTGATACCATGAGCTCATTTTCAGACTTGTTAAAGACCATCATAAATGGGGTTAGAGAGATAGTACAACTGGCAGGATGCTTGTCTTGCATGTGACCTGAGATTGAAAACAGTACAACATATGGTTTCTGAGCATCAACAAGAGAGTTGTGGCCATAGAGATAAGAGCAAGTCCCAGGCAACAATGGGTGTGATCTTAAACTTCACTTTCCCCCAAAACCAAGTGTCCTAAACTGTTATCCTGTCATCTCCTGTTGCAGGACACCAAAAAGCCTAGGCCTCTGCATCTGCCCTGGATTGCCTCCTGCAGGTCTCTTCATAGATAGGGGGTAGTCTGAATGTGGCAGTCTTATCTGACCATGTATTCTGTACTGGCTGATATAAATATTCTCTCATGCTACCACAATCATCGTGGGACTAGCTAGATCTTACCAGCATATTTGCCTGGCCACGTTGGATCTCTAAGTAATTAGACCACAGAGAAACGCTGTTTGCCTCCAAGCAAGCAAGCATGGCTCCCCTGATAACTCAAAAGGCAACTAAAATACAAAACTACCGTGAAGTAGACGAGACTCTTGTGAAGGCTTGGAGAAATATTTAACTGGCATTAGTATTAATCTTTGGTACAGAGACATGCCATCTCAGAAACCCCCTTCTCTACCCTATAAAGGCAATTCCAGGCAGATCTTGGCTCAAGATATTAGGTGAGGTGCTGGGAGAAATTACCTCAGGGCATTTGATCCTTCCTGCCAGGGGAAGTTACATTCAGCTTATAGCTTCTCCCAGGTCTGCTAGGAGGCTTTTAATTAGCTCTGGATCCTTCTAAACAACCAGATGGTCTCCTGAAGTTGCTACATTTCTTTTTTTTTAAAAAAATACTTGCAGATTTTATTTAGAAATAATTGGCAATTTGCAGATAACTTGTAAAGATAAGAATAAAACAAAAAAAGCTTTATAGCCATCTCCCAGATATATGTTAGTATATTCTTGTCCTCTTCCCTCTGAGTTCCCTCCACTCCAGTACGATTTGAAGGGTGGGGGGGTCCCTCACCTAGCGGTGCTCAAGGTTTTTGACTCTGCACCCCTGGCAGCCTTGGGGACCATACAGGGTGCTGAGGATTGAGCCTGAGTCAGCCACATACAAAGCAAGTCTCCTATCTGCTGTACTATAGCTCTGGGCCCATGCTTTATTCTTTTTGAAGATTTTATTTATTTATTTTTATTTTTTATTTTTACAATTACAAAGATATACAATTAAAAAGTTCATATTTGGGTTTTGATCATACAGTGTTCCAGCACCCGTCCCTCCACCAGTGCCCATCTCCCACCACCAACAACCCGGTTCCCTCCCCCTCTCCCAGCCCTCCTCCATGGCAGGTTCTTTATTTCTTTCTCTTTCTCTCTCTCTTTCTCTTTTCCTTCCCTCCAGACAATGGATTGCAGAACATACATTAAAGGGTTGTCATGTGTATCCTTTTGCCTCTATTTAATGCTCAGTTCTAGGTTGGCATTAGTACCCTCGTCAATTGTTAGCACCCTGTTCCATTTTCTGTCTTACCTAGCCTCTGACTCCTAAATGTTTGTGATAATTTCCACCTTTGACAAGACCTCCTGATATATGTTTCACTTGACTTTGGATATTGGTATCATAATATGTACATATATATTTATGTCATGCAAATATCTATTTTCCTGTTTTCATCTCTAGATAGCCCAGCCCAGAATGGGCTGGGCTTGGGAGTTTGGGGGATTCCTAGCTATAAAATAAGCTGTAAGAAGAAAGAATCTCTCTTTTTTTCCCCCTTTTGCCATTTTGGCTTCCCTTGGTGTTTTGCTTCTCTGTTCTCTCCATTCTCTGTTGGGCCTCAACATGTGGTGGCAGCCATCTTGGCCTACACCTGGCTGGGGCCTAGCTGGGAACCCAGAGTCCGGAGGTTTTCCCTGCTCTTGGATTGTATATTGGATCCTATGATAGTAAAGCCCTTTTAAAACTACATTGGATTCCTGAGTCTTCATCCATTCCCGCTGGCTTCGGAGGTAGAATCGAACTCGCTTCCTGGCACTGTCGGGGGACCCGGGGCGCTCCCCGACAATCTCCCTGTTTTTTTAAAAACAACTGAATGCCCAGTTGATTGTTTTAAGGCATAAATCAGATGATGTCACCTACCTTCTCAAAATTACAGTGGCCGGAGCAGCCATACAATAAAAAATCTCTTCCTGCCCCATTCTTGTACTGTTACAATCAGGAAGTTGGAGGGCTCTGGTTTTGATTAAAGCATGCTGGTTGTCTTTGAACTGTCTTTACACAGTGAGCACATCGGGGTGACATAGAAAATTTATCTTCTTTAGATGTTTTGGCTTCAGTATGCCTGAAAAATCATACTGGGAAACAGATGCATGATGTGACAGAAGGGAAAGAATGACATTTCTACAGCAGATACTTAATGTTTTTTCCAATGATATTTCATAATAACATTAATTAAAAAACACAATTCAACCTAAACTATCACACTGTCTGTGTGTAGATTCCATGCTACCAAAGTCTACTTGCTTTTTTGGCAAAACTGGTTTCTCTCACATCCCAAAGATGTTTGCGTGCCTAATGCGTATTGCTGTGCTTTGTCCATAACATTCTCTCAATGGCACTGCCAATCAGAGGGTGCATGTATGTATGTGTGTGTGTGTGTGTGTGTGTGTGGAAGGAGTCATGTTGCTGAAGAGCCTCTTGCCCAGGAGCGCCTGTTGTTCTGTGCCTCGATCTATTGAGATAGCCTTCATGCTCGATCAGAATAGCAGGCTGTAAATTAAAAAGCAATTAATTAATTCATACAAATGACTTTTGGTTATTATAAATGTATGGGTCTTTATTTAGAACTCTGATAATGGTGGTAACCATAAATATGCTATAGACGCTTAATTCTTATTTGTATCTAGGGTTTATAGTCAAGTGACTTTGTTAAGCACAATTTGCAAGAACATATTGATAACAAGTGAGGATTCAACTTATATTTATCTCTGAATTAAAGAGAAGTACATTAATATTAATTATAATTGGCATAATTATAATTATTAGCATAATTATAGTTATATTAATGCATATTAATTATTGCCTCTTAAATTTATGTCTTTACTGCCTGAAATGCTTCTCTGCAGCTATTCTCATAATTGAATTGTAAACACAAATTTATGTCAGGAAAACAAAATATCATAGTGCCTCTTCATCTTTCTCCCTCTCTCTCCTTCTCTTGCCCTCTCACATCCCTTGACTTTATTCTATCTCTGACCTCATTCATATAACCCTTTCCCCCCAACATACAGACACATATACAAATGCACACACATTACTAAGGTTGTTCTATTGCATTGCTGTTGTTGGAGAGCAGTAGGAGTGCTCTCATGTCAATAATTTTTCTCTAATTTCATTGCTTACTCTTTCTGATTGTAGTTAACTATATGGATATAAGTTCCACCAAAGCAAAAATTCATGGTCATTAATCACTGATTAAAGACCAAAAACTTCTAGTTCAGTTACTAGTAAAAAGATTTGGCAGATGGCATTAACCTAATCAATAGATTATTAATGGGTGGATAAATGAATGAAATTAAATTTTTTTATTTCTGATGGCATTTTTACATATTACATAACCTTAGAAATGACTTAATGCACACATACCTCCTAGAATTAATAAGATAGTTTGATGACTTGGTTGACTGTAAAATCAATCATTTTAATTAAAATATGATAATCTACAAATGGAAATGAAGGAATAGTGACAAAAACGATAAAATATTTTAATAAAATCACCAAATTGTGTAAGATATAAATGAAAAAACCATAAAATGTTACTGAGACCACAAAATTAGACCTGAATTAATGGAAAGAAGAAAACCATGCTCCTAGTTAGTATTATTAAATATAATAAAATTGTCAGCTCCTCAAAATTGATATACACATATATTAGGTAAGATATTAATTACATTACATTTTTTGGAATTAAAGACATAGCCTCAAAATTTTATAAAAGTATGCCACCAAAACTCTGCAAGAGTATTATAAAAAGTTGCTAATGGGGAATTGGGAATTTGTTTCAGACCAATGAAACAATATATTGTTAAGTCAAACCTAGTTATATCTTATTTGGAAAAGAGTAAACACATAAGGAGCTGGAAAGGTAACACAGTAAGCAAGGCATTTGCCTTGCACATGCACCACAGCCTCCTAGGATTTGATCCTTTGCATGCCTTAAAGTTCCTTGAGCATGTCCAGGATTGATCCTTGAGCAAAAAGTCAGAAATAAGCCTGGAGTACCAATGGTGTGGTTCCCAAACAAAACAAAACAAAGAAGACTTGACCTATTGGTCAGAGATTCACATTTAAATTTTTAAAAATCTTTATTTTTTTTAAATAGGACTGATCCACTTTTGGAACTTTGCAACAGTGTGTGATTGTGTGTGTGTGTTTGGGGGGTTGGGGAAGGGTGTAAAGGACAGTTAGGATAGAGTCAGGAATAGCATAACAATTGTAGTTAAAAATGATCACTCTGGACAAGAACTGAGTGTTGAAAGAGATACAGGTGATAACCTTTCAGTATCTATATTGCATACCATAATGTGCAAAAGGAGAGCGATAAAGAGAGAAGAAAAGTACCTTCCATAAAGGCAGGTGGGCATTGGGGTGGAAGGGAAACAGGGAACCTTGGTTATAGGAAATATACACTTGTGAAGAAATGGGTGTTAGAACATAATATGACTGAAATTCAATCATGAACAACTTTCTAACTCTATCTCACTGTGATTTAATAAAATAAATCACTTGTATCACTTCAGTTGTCTTCCCATTGTTCATCAATTTGCTTGAGTGGGCACCAGTAACATCTCCATTCGTCCTGTCACATACTAGTGTAGCCCAAGGGCATCTGCTCACTCCAGAACATGAAGAGACCCAAACCATTCTTTCAGGTCATGGGAATGAGGTCTATAATTGTTACTAGTTTTTGGCATATACAATATGACACGGGTAGCTTGCCAGGCTCTGCCGTGCATGTGTTCAAATACTATATGGAAATCCTAACAACTGATGTGATGGTCTTAGGAAGTACTCAGGTCATGAGGAGGATTTCTAGGATCTCTGTCATCAGATGAATCACAGAGGAAGTCACTGACTCAGAGGAAGGACCCCTGGACTCTGGGACACTATGGTCTTGAACTGGGAGGCTTCATAGCTATGAAAATTGTTTCTGTTATTTGTTTATAGCTACCAGCCCGTGGTGGGCAGTACTGTAAACAGCTGAAACAGACTAAGACTATACTGAAAAAAAATATGGAACAAGGGAACAAGTAACCCTGGTTTTCTATTTTTTCTCTACTTGCTTTTGTAAGTAATGTTCGGATTTCCTGGAACTTTGTTTATTTTTGCTTTTTGGGTTGCACCTGGTGATGCTTAGGGGTTACTCCTGGCTCTGCACTCAAAATACAAAAAAAAATTAAAATATATTGTTCATAGTTAATTTTTTGACATTTGGCATTACCTGTGAATTTGAAAAATCTATACATCTTTGAAACAAATATAAGAGGACAGTCCATAGAGAGGTATTATTAGTCATTATGAATCAAAAACCAATTCAAGCCACAAACATACTAAATATCCCGAAGTATCAGGGCTAGATTTAATAATGCACTAAAAATTAAATCTAAAACAAGTCTCATTAAAACAAAATATAACTTTGAAGACAAATTAAATCTAAATTAACTCCTAAAAATAAAAAACAAAAACAGGAATTTGCAGATGGCTCCATAAGTATACAAAAATTCTCGTTGTTGGTCAAGGATTACAAATAAAAACAATGAAATAGAACCTTATATAGTGAGTTTAGCACACATCAAAAGAAGCAACCAGTGCTGTTTTTTCTTTAGGCAGAAATACATAGAAAAGGGAATCTTTATTATTTTCCATGATACTGTTATCTAATTCAACTTCTAAGGAAAACCAGTATGGAAATACTTCAAAAAATATCTAATTGAGTTTCCATGTGTTCCAGATATCCTTCTACTTGGCATCAGGTCCAAAGCCCATAAGTGCCTAAAAAAATGAGTAGATGAAGAAACTGTGGTGTAGTTACAAGATGGAATATTGTTGAGTGACACTCCTTACTGAATTTTATGTGAGGAGCTGGTACCTGCCTTTGGGGGAACCTCCTGAGCAGACAAAATGGGAGTTCTGGCAGAAATGGTTTGCTTTCATAATTTTATATGGCATAAATATTTTTATCATGAGTCTTTCTTGCCCCAGATCAATATTCTGTTCCCACAGGTCTCCATGTGGAACATGCATGTAGATATTCCAAGAGTACTTGGCCACGTTGGGTCAACCATAATGTAATAGATTCTCCTAGTTCAGAAGCATGCCAGTGCACCTCCGGGCAAACTAATGTGTCTCTGACTCTAAAGGTAATGCCAAAGTGAATTATTCTGATGGATTTTGAACCTTAGTGGGATCCAGAGTCTGGGATCTGCTAGCTGTATATTCATGATCAAGGTATTAATGCCATTTCCTACAAATTACATTCTGAACTACTTTCTGGTTCAGAGATGCAGCCCCTTCTAACTCTGCTAGGGAGATTTTGCCTCTGGAAATCAGCTCTGGCTTTTGTGAAGTTAGAGCCAAAGGCCCATCTAAAGTCTACATTTCAAAAGGGTCATTTACCAGGCTTCATCTCTAGACAGCCTGACCCATGATGGGCTGGGTTGAAGATTTTGGAGGGCTTCTGTCTATAAAAGAAACTAGGATAAGAAGAAGGGGCCTTTTGCCATTTTGGATTCCTTGGCATTTGTCTCTCTCTGTCCTCTCCGTTCTCTGTTGTGCCTTAACATGTGGTGGCAGTCATCTTGGCCTACACGTGGCCGGTTGCCCAGCCGGAAACCCAGAGTCCAGGGTTTTTCCTGTTCTTGGATTGTATATCAATTTTTGTTAGTAAAGTCTTTTAAAACTGTGCAGGATTCCTGAATTTTCATCCATTCCCTGCTGGCTTGGAGGTAGAAGGAAACTTGTTTCTTGGTGTTGTTGGAGACCCCAATGGTCCCCGACATCTGGTTTCCCTGGGTGGGCACGAACATCATCAGATTGACAATATCTGCCTCCAAACAGTAGAATCGGAACTGTGAGTAAAAATGCTGGATATCTCATGGTATAGATACATTGTATCTTCTATTGTGTCAGGACCATACACAGCCAAGTTTTTTTTTAATTAATCGTATTGTTGATTTTACAGAAAGCCTTTGATTCTGTGGAGACTGAAGCAGTCATCCAAGCCCTAGCCAAACAGGGTGTTCAAACCCAATACATCAAGATCCTTCGTGAGCTGTATTATGAATTCACCACCAGGATCTCACCATTCTACAAAGAAGTGCTCATTGATGTCAAAAGAGGGGTTCGACAGGGTGATACCATTTCACCAAAACTCTTCAGTGCCAACCTCGAGAACATCATGCGACAATTAGAATGGGAAAGAATGGTAGTGAAGATAGATGGTCGGCAACTATACCACCTCTGCTTCGCTGATGACATCGTTCTAATAATACCAAACATTAGCTAAGCGGCACAAATGCTGGCCTACTTCGACCGAGAATGTAAAAAGATAGGTCTACAGCTGAATTTGAAGAAAACTATGTTCATGAAAAATGAACTAGTTCCTGAGGCCACATTCACTCTCAATGGGACAAACATCTCTGAATGCAGCAGTTATGTGTACCTAGGTCGAGAAGTCAACATGATGAACGACCTAAAACCTGAGCTGCACAGGAGGAAGAGAGAGGCATGGAATGCCTTCAAAGGCATCGAAGAAATAGCTAAAAGGACAAAAGAACCTCCGGCTCGGGCACATCTCTTTGACTCCACCATTCTCCCTGCATTAACATACGCCTCAGAGATCTGGGCCCTACGAAAGCAGGATGAGAATGCTATTCGGTCTCCCAGAGAGGAATCGAAAGAGCTATGCTTGGAATATCACGCCTCACTCAAGTGAGAGAAGGAATCCGGAGTTCTGATCTCCGTCGCTATTCCAGAATCAGGGATGCCGTCTCGTTTCCAAGGCATCGATTATCAGATGGGCTGGACATGTAATGTGATTTGGAGACAACCGCTGGACTAGAGCCTTTACCGAATGGATCCCACGGGATGTCAAAGATCACGTGGCTGCCCACCTACAAGATGGTCAGACTTCCTTGTCAAAACCCTGAAGGAACGGTTTGAGGTTCTTCATATTCCTGAATCAACCAGATGCCATTGGGCTACACTGGCACGTGATAGGGTCCAATGGAAATGTTACTGGCACCAGCTCGAGCAAATCGATGAATAATGCGATTCAAGTGATCAAGTGATCAATCATATTGTGTTTTATATGCATCGCAGATCAAAGTTTTTTAGACTGCAGAGTGCCTCTTTATGGAGAAAAAAGATGAACAAATGCTTCGACAAGATATTTTGCCACAGAGATATACATGAAACGTACAGCTGTGTGACATGGCCCAGAGAAACAGGATTGAGCATATATGTACAGGAGTCTATACAGGGGTTTCTGGAGCTGTTTCAAACAGCTTCAGGGGAAGAAACAATAATCCTCAAAGGAAAGACAGGAATGATCAGGGGCACTATGCTAATCGCAACCCCACCCTTCGGGAGTGTCCCACCTGGACTTTGCCCAAGGTGTTGGAGAGAAAAGCATTGGGCCAGAGACTGACGGTCTCAGAGAAATCAGCCTCAGGCTTCACCTGGACAGATGATTTGTTATGACTGTGGACAGAAGGGGCACATCTGTAGAAATTGCCAAGCTTCTTCTAGAATTACTAATTCAGGGCAGCATCCCAATAATCCCTTTATGGGAAATGTTACATGGACCCCCTCCCAGGTTTCACAAGCTCCACAGGCTCAAATAACAACTACGCCTCCCCAAATGTTGAAAATTGGGTGGGGGGCCAGCCCCAGGCCCAGCTGAACCCAGGGGCACTCCACATCATCCCACCTGCCTAGAATTCTCTGAATCAGAATCCTCAGAATTGCAATCAATAAATACTCTCCAGCCTACCCCATCAGACAATGACAGTCTTGATATTCTCTGCCCTAAGACTATCACAGTATACCCAAGTCAAGATCCTTACATGCTAAAAACAGGGATAAAAAGGACCTGCTCCCCAGATATTATGGGTTTAATTTAGGGGAGCGATTGGATGAAATTTAAAGGAATTAAGGTGCATTTCAGACTTCTAGATCCTGAATCTCATGGGGAGATAATACTGTCAATCTCTGTGCCTAGTAAATGGACTTTTGAAAAAGGGGAACCACTTGCTAGACTATTATTAATTGTTTAGGATCCATCTAGTCAGTGCAAACACCCTAGAGCTGGCAGCTTCTGCCAACTTCATTGTTGGTTTTACAGCCGCACGGACCCAAGCCCAATAGCCACCTGCTAACTATCTAGTTAGGTACACTACCATGATTTTGCAGGCCAAGTGGTCAATTATACCCATTGAAATTTATGAAAGAAAATTCAAAGGCATGTTGGATACAGAGGCAGACATATCCATAATTTCTGCCAACCATTGGCCCTCTAACTGGACATGAAAGAAAGTGTCCCACAGCCTGAGTGGGCTAGGCAATATATCTTCTCTTCTCTGACAGAGTTTGAGGTGGCTGCCATGTATTGGCCCTGAAGGAAATGTAGCCATGGTCCAGCCTTATATAGCCCCTATGCCTTTAACTTTAAGGGTTGAGACCTGCTGGAGCAGTGGGGATCAGTGATTCACATACCTCGTCCAATCCCCCATAGGGCACCTATTCCAGATCTCCCTAATGAGTCTTACTCAGAAAGTGACCCTTTTTAATTGCAGTCACTGTGGTTAAGTGCCCACCACCTATTTATATTCAGTGGAAGTCTAACAAACATATATGGACACTACAGTGGCCCCCTTAATATAAAAAAAATTTAGAGCCGCTAACAGATCTAGCAGAAGAACAGCTGAATTTAGGACATATTGAGCAAACGTTTTCAGAATGGAATTCTCCTGTTTTTGTGATACAGAAAAAAAATCAGGCAAGTGGCATTTGCTGATTGACTTAAGGAATGTCAATTCTACAATGGTCCCCATGGGAGCCCTTCGACCTGGGCTCCCTCTCCAGCAGCTATTCCTAAAGATTGACTGCTAATTATCATAGATTTAAAAGACTGTTTTTACAACATACCCATCCACCCAGATGATCATAAAAGGTTTGCATTTTCAGTTCCTTCTATTAACCATAAAGGCCCTTAACATAGGTTTCAATGGACAGTATTGCCCCAAAGAATGACTATTACCTACAGTGTGTCAACACTTTGTTGCTGAGGTTTTGCGACCCACTCATGCTAAATATCCTCATGCATACATCATTCACTACATGGATTATATGTTGTTCACTTGTGATAATTCCAGAGATCTCCAGAGTTTTTATAATGATGCAATGACAGTTTTACCAGAGGCTGGTTTACAAGTAGCTATGGAGAAAATCCAGATGCAGCCTCCATCTGAATACTTGGACCATGCTCTTGACCACACTATAGTGAATCCTCAAAAATTTCCATTTGTCAGAAGAGACTCAAAACCTTGAATGATTTTCAAAAACTACTGGGAGATATCAACTGGGTGCTACCTTCCTTTGGGATTCCTAACTGTGAGCTCAGTAGTTTTATTTTCCACACCCTTGAAGGTGGAAAAACCCTTGTGGGCTGCTTTAAATAGCCCAAGACAATTAACTCCTGAAGCTCAGAAGGAATTAGACTTTTTAATGGACTGGCTTCAAAAATCTTACCTCTCCAGATTTAATCCTAGAAAAAAAATGTATGGTTATTGGACTTTAACACTCCAGATTCTCCAACAGTTGTTATAGCTCAGTTATCTGGACCATTAAAATGGGTTTACTTACATAATAAGCAGAATAATACTGCTATACTTTTCTTGAGATTATAGCCAACTTTATAATTAAAGGAAGATTAAGAACCCAAGTTTTACTTGGACATTATCTTCATGAGTTGTATCACCTGAAGCTAAGAAAGAAATTGAAGCCATTTTACCACTCAGTGAAATTCTTCAAAGAGCTTTAGAAGATTTCTCAGGAGAAATATCTTATCATTACCCAGCTGGAAAAACCTGGGAATTTCTGAAAAGGACACCTTTGTAATTTCTACTATTGTCCACTCCTCACCCATTCCTGATACTCCAATGTAGTATATTGATGGTTACTCATCAGGAAGGGGCAGAATTACTGATCCTTCATTGACCACTACCGTGCATACCAATTATAAATCTGTTCAACAAGTGGAACTAGCTACCCTGATACATTTACTATCCCATATATCTGGCCCATGTATTGTGTGAGTTATTCTGCATATGTAGTTGGTTTATTTCCTGGAATTGTCACTGCTTCTTTAAGTGTCCATAATCCTATAATTCAGCAGCTACTCCAGAAACTACAAGATCTCTCAAAAAAGAACATTCCCTATATCTATTTCCCTTCTCTCAAAAAAGAACATTCCCGTAATTGTCCTGTCTGTGCTCCTTTACATTGTACATCCCATGTGGCCAGAGTAATCCTCGAGGTTTACAGAGAAACGAGTTATGGCATGTGGAAGTTACATACTAACTTATTCCCCAACAAACCTTTTATGTGGTCATTGATACTTAATCTCGTTTTATATGGGCTGTTCCTATGACTTCTGAAAGAGTCAAATTTGTCTGTTCCTGTTTACTTCAGTGCTTCTCTGTCATGGGTATTTCCCATACCATAAAAAAAGATAATGGTCCTGCTTACACCAGCAAAACCTTTAACAAATACTTTTGCAAGGAGTGGAAAATAAAACATATTACAGAAATTCTATATAATCCACAAGGACAAGGGAATTGTTGAACGTGACCACAGAACACTTTAAACTCAGTTATTAAAGCAACGAAAAACAAGTATACTTCCAATTGATTCTTTATCTTTAACATTATTCACCTTAAATTTCTTAAATATACCTCAAGGAGATCCCTACTCTGTAGCTGATCGTCACTTTCAAGAAGATAGGCAAACTTAAAAACAGTCAATTCACCTATCTGGGTGAAAATTGATGATAAATAGATTGCAGGTCACCTCCTCATTCGGGAAGAGATGCTTTCATTTCTACAGATGATAACCCTGCCAAGAAACTCTGGGCTCCTCTGTGATTTGTCAAGACTAGAATTCTCCAAGAATCAGAAAACAACTAAGTCATTTGATATAAAGCCCTAAAGTTTAAATTTCAAGCTGCTGTTTAAACTTCCCAGATTGGTTCATTTTAATAATGGTCTTGATTTGCAGCCTGTTGATCATGGTTCACGTCTAATAATAATGATCTTGCCTTGCAGCCTGTTGATGTTTTAGCTGGAGATAAACGCTTTCTCTCTTATGAAATACAAAAAAGCAGTTTCTTAAGTGTTTAATGTGTAAATGTTAATCTTTCCTTGCTGCCTTAGAGTGAGTTTAAAGGTGAGAGCACCTGAATAACCCTCAAGGATAAGATATTTTGTAAGAATCTTACAAGGTTTTTATGTACAGGAATGAATAATGAAGAAGGTTTTTAATGTTTTGAAGAAAAATGGACTCCCATGTGTGATATCAAGGTTTTAAAAATTAATAAGTTTTGTAATGTTTTGTTTGCAAGTAAAAAAAAGGTGGAAAAATGTTGGTCTCTGAGCATAGTGCTCAATGTCAAAATGTTTCAAGGATTAATGATAGAGCTTCCTTTTATAATGTTTTTGCTCATAGGTATTTAAAGAAAAAGAATTTGGCTGTTATAAATTCCTTCTAGGATGTCTAATATTTTGAAAACATTAAAAACTCATCACAGTGCACATTACAAAAAGGTTGGCTGAATCAACAAAAGAAGTTTTTATAATGATTCTGTTCACAAGATAAGAGATTGGAATGCACTAGACTTGTGCTGCAGCACTCAGAACTCTGTGACTTCTAAAAGAGTGTTCACTAAAAATTTAATACTTTGCAAAAAAAGATTTTTTCTAATGTTGTATTCACAGGAAAAGACACTCTCTCACCATCATATTTGCTGGCTTTATATTCATAAGCGCTTGATTCATGACCATTTATCTATCACCGTAGATGGGTCATATATACAGCTGCAATATACTGATCAATCAAATGTATGTGTGTGTGGTGTGGTGGCCACCATTTTGCTTGTGATTAATGTTGTGTCTATGTTATGTCTAAACTACTACCTTCTCAATTTCTGATCACTACAAACCTCTATTGGATTCATCAGCTCCATCGCTGACCTACTAAGCTCATCAATTTTGGATTAATCAATTCTCATACTTATCTCACTTCTAAACCCGTGTTAGAACTTCTTTATGTTCTTCTCTCCATCCCAGACTTGAATTTCTGCCAAAGCTCTAATATCTCTATTTGTGATTAATCTTGAGTAGTGTTTTTGTTTCACCTAAGATAAAGTTACAGGTATGATTACTGGTGCTGGTGTACCCTTGCTGAAGTTGCCTTGCAAGATGCCTGTACCACTGCTCCAGAACCTGTTCCAGCACTCTATATTCCTGTACCAGTGCTCAAGATGTTTGTTCCAGTGTTCCTGAGACCTGATCTAGTATTCTTGACAATTCAACGAGTTCCGATCTCTGCTCTCCAGAGATTCATTCATGTGATCACTATTGTTGCTGTTCCAGATGCCGTTCTTCAGACTTTGCTTCAAACACTTTACTTTACAAAAAAATACTTTACTTAAAATATGGCAAATTGACTCTAATTATCGACAGTGCAAACTAAAGTCCTCTATAATCAGACAACTAGAAACACTTTGTCATAAACTTTGCTTTGGGTGCAAAAACAAGTTAGGATCCTGAAGTAACATGTAATAGCGCTTTGTAATTGGAATTGTTCCTTTTGTTTTAATATTCCTATGTTAGCAAAAATTTTGTATTATTTCAATTTATTTTAGTAAACTAAACAGGGGTAATTTTTTGGGTGACAAGCCTTACTGAGTCTTAGCCTCCAGCTATTCTTTTTTTTTTAAGTATTTTATTATACCACCGTGAGATATACAAATAAAAAGATATACAATTAAAAAGTTCATGTTTGGGTTTTGGTCATACAGTGTTTCAGCACCCGTCCCTCCACCAGTGCCCATCTCCCACCACCAACATACCCGGTTCCCTCCCCTTCCCCAGCCCTGCTCCATGGCAGGTTCTTTATTTCTTTCCCTTTCTCTCTCTTTCTCTTTTCCTTCCCTTCCAGACTATGGATTACAGAACATACATTAAAAGGTTGTCATGTGTATCCTTTTGCCTCTATTTAATGCTCAGTTCTAGGTTGGCATTAGTACCCTCGACTATTATTAGCACCCTGTTCCATTTTCTGTCTTACCTAAACTCTGACTCCCACACGTTTGTGATAATTTCCACCTTTGACAAGACCTCCTGATATATGTTTCACTTGACCTTGGATATTGGTATCATAATATGTACATATATATTTATGCCATGCAAATAAATGCAGTCATTCTGTATCTGTCTCTCTCTTTCTGGCTAATTTCGCTCAACATAATCTTCTCCATGTCCATCCATTTATAGGCAAATTTTATAACTTCATTTTTCCTAACAGCTGCATAGTATTCCATTGTGTAGATGTACCAAAGCTTTTTTATCCAGTCATCTATTTTCGGGCACTCGGGTTGCTTCCAGATTCTGGCTATTGTGAATAATGCTGCTATGAACATAAAAGTAGGGATGGTGTTTCCGCTGCTTATTTTTGGTTTCCCAGAGTAGATTCCCAGGAGTGGTATGGCTGGGTGAAATGGGAGTTCAATTTCTAGTCTTTGGAGGAAAGTCCATATTGTTTTCCAGAAAGGCTGTACCAGCCGGCATTCCCACCAACAATGGATGAGTGTCCCCTTTTCCCCACATCCACGCCAGCGCTTGTTGTTCTTGCTCTTTTGAATATGTGCCAGTCTCTGTGGTGTAAAGTGGTATCTCATTGTTGTTTTGATTTGCATCTCTCTGATGATTAGTGATGATGAGCATTTTTTCATATGTTTTTTGGCCATTCGAATTTCTTCCTTGCTGAAGTTTCTGTTCATTTCTTGTCCCCATTTTTTGATGGGGTTGTTTGTTTTCTTCTTGTAAAGTTCTACCAGTGCCTGATATATCCTGGATATTAACCCCTTATCAGATGGGTATTGGGTGAATATTCTTTCCCATTCTGTGGACTGCTTTTGTATCTTAGTCACTGTTTCTTTTGAGGTGCAGAAGCTTTTCAGTTTCATGTAGTCCCATATGTTTATCTTTTCTTCTAGTTGCTTTGTTAGTGATGTTTCACCTTTGAAGATGCCTTTAGCTTCAATGTCGTCCTCCAGCTATTCTTAGCTTATATGAAGAGCTGGTCCTGCCTTTGGGGAACGTCCTGAGCAGACACAATGAGAGTTCAGGCAGAATTGTATTGATTTCATAATTTTATATAGCATAAATGAATCTTGCTTGCCCCAGATCAATATTCCATTCCCACGGGTCTCCACGTGGGACATACATGTAGATATTCCAAGAGAACTTGGCTACGTTGGATCAACCATAATGTAATCAATGCTCCTAGTTCAGAGGCATGCCAGTGCACCTTGGGCAAACTAACGTGTCTCTGACTCTAAAGGTAATGCCAGAATGAATTATTCTGATGGATTTTGGACCTTAGTTGTATCCAGCATCTGGGATCTGCTAACTGTATATTCATGATAAAGGTATTAATGCCATTTCCTACAAATTACATTCTGAACTGCTTTCTGGTTCAGAGATGCAGCCTCTCCTCACCCTGCTAGGGAGATTTTGCCTCTGGAAATCAGCTCTGGCTTTTGTGAAACTTGAGCCAAAGGCCCACCTAAAGATCTACATTTCAAAAGAATCATTTACCTGGCTTCATCTCTAGACAGGCAGAGGACCCATGATGGGCTGGGCTGGAAGATTTTTTAGGCTTCTGTCTATAAAAGAAACTAGGAGAAAGAAGGGGCCTTTTTGCCATTTTGGATTCCCTTGGCATTTGCCTCTCTCCATCCTCTCCATTATCTGCAGGGCCTTAAATGTGGTGGCAATTATCTTGGCCTACACATGGCTGGGGTCCAGCCAGGAACCCAGAGTCCAGGGTTTTTCCTGTTCTTGGATTATATATCAGAACTTATGATAGTAAAGTCTTTTAAAACTGTGCTGGATTCCTGAATTTTCATCCATTCCCTGCTGGCTTTGGAGGTAGAAAGGAACTTGTTTCCTGGTGTTGTTGGGAACCCCAGCAGTTCCTGACAGAATACTACTCTGCTATAGAAAAAAATAAAAATTTTAGCTCATAGAGAGTAGAATGGTGAGTGAAATTGGTAAAGGTAGAGGAACAAGCACAGAATGAGCTCTCTTATATTTGAAATTTGGAGAAACATAGTAAGGGAATTTTAAAAAGCCAATAGTAACAGTCCCTGATAGTCAAACTCTAGAACTGAGTTAGTCAAGGGAGTGAGAGAGGGCAGTGGGTGGAGATGGGAGAGAATGGGGAAGACTGAAAGGAGGATATTGATACTCTAATGGAGGGTGTGGTGCAGGTACATTGCATGAATGAAACACTACTATTAGCAGTATTGTAAATTACAGTGCTTGAAAAAAAATTTATTTAGTGAAGGACTCTTGACACAATTGCCTTTCATCCAGAAGAGAGAAAACTTGAATTTTCACCTCAAATTAAATTTTAATGGATTAAAGTTTAAAAAAAATTAAAAATGGATAATATTTTTTACTAGAATAGGAAACCAGAAAACAAATAAGTGATAATATTTAAAATGAGATACCAAGAATCCAGTTGATGTATTCAAATGTAGTATTGCAAAATAAAACCATCTGCAATAAAAAGTCTGATAAAATATATTGTAATATAAAAAATATTTAAACGGATAGCTAAAAAGAAGACAAAATTTTACTGTAACAATGTGTACTTAGTATGAATAAGCAATTCAAAAAGAAATAATTGAAATAACATAATAATGAAACGTTTCTAAAACTTACTAATCAAAGTAATAGTATTTAAATTATACAAATGTAATACTTTGTGATTTTCAAAAGCTAAAAGGAATAATTATATCTACTATTTGTAGAAATGCAAGAAAAAAAGTTAACATTATAAATAATTGATGAAATATTCTCTGGAGTTTCTGAACAGAATGAAAGCATCGTTTATGATGTAAAATAATAATTTGTATGCTTTGTTTTATCCATTACATTTCTTGGGATTTATTTACAAATAAATTAATTTCCATTTAAATTTGTAAATGGCTAACATAAGAAACCCTTTCTAAATGAAGAGTATTGATTAGCGTCTCAATTTCAAGAACTGTGTTTGTATTAATATGGATATCATTGTATCTATATGTGTATTTAGAAATTAGGATTTATGAACATATAAATATATTAATATTAATGTATGTGTATCCAGCATAGATTGACACATATATGTGTATCCCCCTGTCCCTCGAGGTGTTGCAGGTGTGGCTATGTGCCCGGCTGTGTCGGCAGGTGGCAGTCAGGTGACAGGCTTGTCTACACCCATGGCTCTGCCCTGTGGACCCTGGATGGTTGATGGTCTGACATAGAAAAGACTGTGTCCCCTGAGATGAACCCAGAGCCACGGCAGAGTCTGGAAAGCTACCCAGGGTGTATTTGATATGCCAAAAACAGTAACAATAATGAACCTCTTTCCCAACGAATGAAAACAGTATTGGTGCCCGCTTGAGCAAATTGATGAACAATAGGAAGACAAGTGACACGTGACAAGTGATATGTGTATCCACATATGTATGCACACATATATGTAGCCACACATATACTGTTATATATAATGTATCTCTTTGCTCATATATTTTTGTAACAAATATAGAAACAATTCAAGGCAGTTCATATAGTCTAACACATATTTATGATTATTTTTCGTATCTTTATCTTTAACTTTCATATCTATAACTATATATTTAACTTGAAAATTGAGTATAATAACAAGTATTATTAAAGGTCTATAATGTGTATGTGTTTCCAGTAGATGGTGGGAAAAAGAAAATTTTAGATCACTTTCATCCTGATAAAATAGTATTATAGTGTTATCACCATTTAGTTAAAATTGTAAGATTCTTCCTGCATGTTTTCATGTAGAGAAGTCTGAAATATGGATGACATTTTAATGGTGGTTAGCCCAGAATGCTGGGATTTTTATATGACTCTTTTTATTTTCTGCTTTGTAGTTTATGCGTTCAAAGTTTTTTTTTTAGTAATATATGTATATTATTTATATGATGGGGGGGAAATAGACAAAAAGCTGTTTCTTTTTGTTTTTTTTTTTTGTGGGTTTTTTTTGCTTTTTTTTTGGGGGGTCACACCCGGCAATGCTCAGGGGTTTCTCCTGGCTCTGCACTCAGGAATCACTCCTGGCGGTGCTCGGGGATGCCAGGGATCGAACCTGGGCCGGCATGGCCCAGCCGTGTGCAAGGCGGGACAACCCGCTGGGCTATCGCTCTGGCCCCGACAAAAGCTGTTTCTTTGTGGACTAATGACACTAACAAAGCTTTTATTTTTTTCATGAACTCTCCCCTTTTTATGAGCTATCATATCTGACTATGAAATATGGAAAATAAATGCAATTTAATATATAAAAATATTTAATGTTGCATATTTACCTGTTACATTTAATGTGCAATATAAAGAGACTCCATAGCCAGGAATAAAATGGCTAATTAACTCAAAATATAGGAGGAAACAAAAATAGGTGACCTAAGCAGAATAATTTTCAGATTACATTTTAAATAAGATTGCCTCATAATGGGTTGGTCACTGGAGTCTTCACTCATACATCGTTCAGTTTGATTAAGAGAATCGAGATCTGATCTATAGAAAGACTATTGCTCTCCCAAATTCATACTGGTGATTGTGCACGACTAATTCTAAAAGCAATTAGACTTTATTTTATTTTTTCTTAATCTATCTTTTATTATTTATCAAATCATTTTATTAAGGTAGCATAATCTAAAATACTGTTAGTGATAGTACTGTAATTAATTATCATGATAGTAAATGATAAGTTATAGCTTATAATACACTCACAACCAGGTTCCCAGCTTACCAACACCAATGTCCCAAAGACCCGTCCCATCCATTCACAACCCACTCAGAAAACTCAGTTCTGTTATATTTGGCCTTTTGATGCTCCCCTAACTGTATGTCATTATATTTTTATATGAAAGAGAAATCTGTATCTACTAGAGGGTATTGTGTGAGAGAAGTTAGTCAGAAGGTAAAGCATAGACTTTGCTTTAATTCCAGGTCATGAGTAATTCAAAGATATAAGAGCCTGAGATCTACTGAATTGCTCATCTAGCAATGCTATTTATGATGACCTACAGAAAATAAATGAATAATGTGTACATATACACATTATGTACAAATATTAGGTACATACATAAAGAAACATATTATGATTTTATTATGGATACAACATAATGATCATATATATACATTTATGATTATGTTATGCATGTGCATAAGCAACTCAGTATTTATTGCTTTTCATGATTTATGAAGCCTAACAATCACTGTCATCACTATCCTCCCGTTCATCATCAATTTGCTAGAGCCGGGAAACAGTAACATCTTCATATGTCCTTTCTCATGGTAGTAGAGCCCAAGGGCATCTGCTTGCTCCAGGAATATAAAGAGCCTCAAACCATTACATCAAGTCATGGGAATGAGGTCTATAAATGTTACCGGTATTTGGCATATCAAATACGACACGGGAGGCTTGCCAGGCTCTGCCATGCGGGTGGCAGGCATACTCTTATAGTCACCTCTAAATCCAGCGTTTATTGATGAACCTCGCGCCACAAGCAGCTGCTCCAGCCAGGCTGTAATAGGCTCTTCTGCTGCTGGGTGGAGTTCTGACGTCAGAACTCCATATATATATATATATATATGTATATATATATATATATATATATATATATATATATATATATATATATATATATATCACGCCTCACTCAAGTGAGAGAAGGTATCCGTAGCTCCGACATTCGTCGCTATTCTAGAATCAGGGACACTGTCTCATTTGCCAAAGCATCGAAAATCAGATGGGCTGGACATGTTATGCGATTTGGAGAATATTGCTGGACTAGAGCCATTACCGACTGGATCCCATGGGATGTCAAAAGATCACGTGGCCGCCCACCTACAAGATGGTCAGACTTCTTCATCAAGACCCTGAAGGAACGGTTTGAGGTTCTTCATATTCCTGAATCAACCAGATGCCATTGGGCTACATTGGCACGTGATAGGGTTCAATGGAAATGTTACTGGCACCCACTCAAGCAAATCGATGAATAACAGGATTCAAGTGATCAAGTGATCAATATATTTTAGAGGGCTGGAGTGATAATACAGCAGGGAGGACATTTGTCTTGCACATGGCCTACCAGGCTCCATCTGCAGCATCCCTGAGCACTGCCAAGAGTAAATTCTGAGTGCAGAGCCAGGAGTAATCCCTGAGTATCACCAGGTATAATCCAAAAAAGAAAAATATTAAATAAAAAATCAAAATTCAACAGTGACCAAGATAGAAAGACAGTCGACAGAATGGGAAAGAATATTCACCCAATACCCATCTGATAAGGGGTTAATATCCAGGATATATCAGGCACTGGTACAAATACATAAGAAAAAACAGCCGACCCCATTAGAAAATGGGGAGAGGAGATGAACAGAAACTTTGACAAGGAAGAAATCCGAATGGCCAAAAGGCATATGAGAAAATGCTCATCATCACTAATCATCAGAGAGATGCAAATCAAAACAACAATGAGATATCACCTCACACCACAGAGAATGGCCCATATCCAAAAGGGTAAAAGCAACAAGTGCTGGCGTGGATGTGGGGAAAAGGGGACTCTCATACACTGTTGGTGGGAATGTCGGTCGACTTGTACAACCTTTCTGGAAAACAATATGGACATTCCTCCAAAGACTAGAAATTGAGCTCCCCCTTTGATCCAGCCATACCGCTCTTGGGAATATACCCTGGAAAGCCAAAAACACACAGCTGAAACACAATCCGCACTTTTATTTTCATAGCAGCACTATTCACAATAGCCAGAACCTGGAAACAACCAGTATGCCCGAGAACTGATGACTGGATAAAGAAACTGTGGTATATCTACACAATGGAATACTATGCAGCGTCAGAAAAAATGAAGTTATGAAATTTTGCTATAAATGGATGGATATGGAAAGAATCATGTTGAGTGAAATTAGTCAGAAGGAAAGGGAGAGACATAGAATGACTGCATTTATTTGCATGACATAAATATACTAGGTGATCTTACCGAAAAGTGGAAATTACCACAAGCGTGTGGGAGTCAGAGGTTGGTTTAGATAGAGAAGGGAACATGTGTGAATAAATGTCTAAAGTTCTGATGCTAACATAGAACTGAGCATTAAATACAGACAAAAAATGCAAATTATGGCTTCTAAGTGTACATAGTGCACTTAGAAGTGTACAATGTGTTGGGAGAAGGAGGAGGAGAGAGAGGGAGAGGAGAGGAGATAAAGAACCTGCCATTTAGGCAGGATGTGGGAGGGGGAGGGAATTGGGGACATGGGTGGTGGCTGGGGGTACTGGTGGAGGGCGGGGGTGCTGGAACACTGTGTGACCGAAACCCCCAAGCGTGAACAGCATTGTAATTGTATATCTCACGGTGGTATAATAAAATGTTAAAAAAAAAAAAGATACACATGACAACCCTTTAATGTATGTTCTGTAATCCATATTCTGGAAGGGAAGGAAAAGAGAAAGAGAGAGAAAGGGAAAGAAATAAAGAACCTGCCATGGAGGGGGCTGGGGGAAAGGGGGAGGGAACCGGGGACGTTGGTGGTGGGAGATGGGCACTGGTGGAGGGACGGGTGCTGGAACACTGTATGACCAAAACCCAAAAATGAACTTTTCAATTGTATATCTTTGTAATTGTAAAAAAAAATAAAAATAGAAAATGATTTCAAAAAAAAAGAAAAAAAAAATCAAAATTCTTTAAAAAAATATTTCAGGGGGGCCAGAGCAATAGCACAGTGGGTAGGGCATTTGCTTTGCATGTGGCAGACCAAGGTTTGATCTCCAGCATCTCATATGGTCCCCAGATACTGTGAGGAGTAATTCCTGAGTGGGTTACCAGAATGCATCTGAAGACCCGATCACTTGACAGTCGATCCCTCTCCTGGATAAAAACAACTTTTATCAGAGCTAGATGGTAAACAGTATAGAGAGATAGAGAGTAAGTGATAGAGATAGAGAGCCTTGCATGTGACTGACCTCTGGCATTCCATAAGCCCGAGAGCACCACACAGGAGGGATCCCTGAGCACACAGCCAGGAAGTCCTGAATATAGTGTGGTGTGGTTCACAAACAAAAACTACATTGGCCTCAACCAAACCTTACTACAGTCTTCAAGTAGCCCTCGCCCCACCCCCCCACCCACCTCTCCATCCAGCCTGACATTCAAGCCCCAGTAAACTCAGGTGAATGGTATTCTAAGGACATTGAGGGCTCTAACAGCTGATACCCAGGACCAGGATGGAAATTCAGGGCACCATCCCCCAAGTGAGCCAGGGGAAAACCTTTTAAACCAGGAGAAAAATCCTAGTTTTAAAAAAAAGCAGGAATTTGAGAAGTTCTCGGGGTCTGCTGCTCATCTAGGTTCCTGGCCACCTGGGGAAGTGGGGTGAGGGGTGGGTATGTGGAGGTGCAGGATGTTGTGGGTAAACCTAAGCTCTACAATATTCCAAGAACATACCTCAGGTCAGACAGTAAAGTGGGTAGATGTTTGTCTTGCATGAGCTAACCAAGTTTTTACCCCCTGTACCACATATACCACCCCAGTGTGATCCTAGGAGTGACACTAAGAGTGACCCTGAACATAGAATTAGGAGTAACAGTCACATTAAAAAAAGATTTAAAAATGTGTCGCTAAAAAGACCAAAATTTGCTATAACAATATGTACTTAGTATGTATTAGTTGCATACAGAGTGCCAGAAAGGAAAAAGGAAAGAAGGAAGGAAAGAAGGGAGAGAAGGCAGGAGGGAGAGAGGGAGTGAGAAAAGGAGGGAGGGAGAAAAAATAAATTATAAATCTTGATGCACTTTTGTTGCTTCACTGACTTGTACAATGATCAATAACTAAAGATCATCAGATTCTCCTGTGGGGAAGGCAGTGTCTATACACCTCATGTCAAACACATTGAAAAGTTATAGTACAAGGGTAAGGCCCTTGCTTTGCATGCAACCAGCCCTGGTTCAATCCCTTTCACCTTTCACTCCAGGCACTGACAGGAGTGACTACCAAGCAAATAACAAGGAGTAATCCCTGAGCAATGTTGGGTGTTCCCAGAAACTCAAATAAAATAAAGTAAAATTCATTTTTAAATTAACATAGCATAGATGGTGGCAAATACATTCTGGTGGAGGGATGGGTGTTAGCACATTGTACAATGGAAACCCAATCATGAACAGCTTTGTAACTGTGTATCACAAAAAAAACAAAACATGGAAATCTACAATCCAACAAAAAATAAAATATAAATGAAAATTAATATGAAGCTAATGGTCTGTCTCATGGTGATTCAATAAAAACAATTTTTTAGAAAATTAACGTAAGCCCAATACAAAGCTTAGAAGATAGAATTTATCATAATAAAAAACTGGAATCCATTCAAATAATAAATTATTTAAAATAAATAAGATGTCAATCTCTTTGATAGTATATGCTCATAAGTAAAACTAACACTTAATTAGTTTATAATAAATCCCTTGTATCTCACTTGAATACATAAAATTAATATGTGAATAAACACTAGGTTTCATACCTATATGTTTAATAAATCTCATCTAATTATTTCTAAATACCCACAAAATATTTTCTATGGTTCTCTAAGAAGTCTATATTGGAAGTTATAAAATTAAATTCTTCTGTGGATATTGGTGTTGGGAAGGGTGGTGGAAGGATGGGTGCTGGAACACTGTATGAGTGAAACCTAATCATGAACATCCTTGTAATTGTATTTCTCAGGTGGTATAATGAAAAAAAAATTATTTGTTCTTAATTCCCTAGACTTTTGCTACTGTCTACTTGCTTCAAAAAATTCAACTTCTAGGTTTACCACATCCATTTGCAAGTCTAACCAAAGAATTTTGTCTTTGATTTTACTGAAATTACATGATCCAGGATACCCAGGAGAAACAAGGACCACAGAGTTATAATTTACCAATGTTTCATTGTATTGTCTAAAAAAGGTTGTGGAATCATCTTACTAATGAAGTTCTTTTTATTAGTTTTTTTTGTAATATAACCTAACCAACTTTCTTCTACAAACTCAGGGGTAAGTCCAAGTGACGTTCAGAACTTAACAATATCATACTCTCTGCATGCCCATGGTTTCCCTTCTCAGTTAGGCTTATTTTTATTTGCAAAGCACAGTGTGAAAAATACATATCTGTGAACTTTCATTTTCTTTTAGCAGACATGCCTGTGGTTACCAGTGGTCACTGTCCAAGTTCAATTTACCTTCCTCTACATACACATGCAAATTATACCTAGTAAAAAGAAACTATTTTAAATGAACTTGGGTAGGATATTGTGTGATCATAAAAAAACATATGGGATACACATTTCACTATTTTTACCATCCCATCACTGTCACTGTATCACTGTCTTCCCGTTCATCGTCGATTAGCTAGAGCAGGCACTAGTAGCATCTCCATATGACCTGTGTCATGCAAATAGAGCCCAAGGGCACCTGCTTGCTCCAGGAACATAAAGAGCCTTAAACCATTCCATCAGGTCATGGGAATGAAGTCTATAATTGTTACTGGTATCTGGCATATCAAATACGACACGGGTAGCTTGCCAGACTCTGCCGTGCGGGTAACATACTCTTGTAGTTATCTCAAAATCCAGCATTTATTGATGAACCGCGGCCGCAAGCGGCCGCGCAAGCCGGGCTGTGATAGGCTGGTCTGCTGGGTGGAGTTCTGATGAGGGGCAAGTCCGGATGTGGAAAATGGAGGTCCTCATGGAGTGGGGGTCATGTCTGGCTTGTTGTGAGGCTCTGCTGGGTGGCGGGCCAGGGCTAGAACCTGCCATCCCTCCCGGGCACCTCATGAGTGGCTGGGCACAGTGAGAGCCAGTAGCAGCTCTGCCCCATGTCTGTCTCTTAACTACCAGATGAAGTACTACTTCTACCATGGCCTCTCCTGGCCCCAGCTCTCCTACATCGAGGAAGATGAGAACGGCAAGATTGTGGGCTACGTGCTGACCAAAATGGAAGAGGACCCGGATGGCGTGCCCCACCGACACATCACCTCCCTGGCCCTGAAGCGTTCCCACCGGCTCCTCGGCCTGGCTCAGAAACTGATGGACCAGGCCTCACGGGCCATGATGGAGAACTTCAATGCCAAATATGTGTCTCTACACGTCAGGAAGAGCAACCGGGCCGCCCTGCACCTCTATTCCAACACCCTCAACTTTCAGATCAGAGAGGTGGAGCCCAAGTACTATGCTGATGGGGAAGATGCATATGCCATGAAGCGTGACCTCACTCAGATGGCTGATGAGCTGAGGCGGCACCTGGAGCTGAAAGAGAAGGGCAGGCATATGATGCTGGGCGCCATCGAGAACAAGGTGGAAAGCAAGGCCATCTTGCTTCTGGGCACTGGAGAGGCCTCTCATGAGGAGAAGGGCCTGGCCACAGAGGACAACGGGGAGACAGCAAAGACTTCAGCGAGGTCAGCGAGACCACAGAGAGCACTGATGTCAAGGACAGCTCAGAGGCCTCCGACTCAGCCTCCTAGAGCTACGTTCTGCTGCCTTGCGCCCTCTTTCTATCCTCGCCTCCAATCCTGGGCCCCCTCCAGCCTCATCCTAGGAGCTTTCAAAATAAACATCTATCAGTGGTAGAAAAGAAGAGAAAATTACCATCCCATACATTTAATAATATTTTTGTTTTACATTTATCATGAGAAATGTATGAATGATAAAGTATTATATGCAGGGGTCAGAGGTATATTACAGTGGGTAGGATTCTTGCCTTGAATGTGGCTGACCTGGATTTGATCCCTGGCACCTCTCATGGTTCCCTACGGCCTCCAGGAGTGATTCCTGAGAGCAGAGCCAGCAGTATGCCCTGGGCACCCTTGAGTGTAGCCAAACAACTGAAAAAAGCAAAAAGCATTGCTTTGACAGTGGTTATAATGTCAAATTATAACCCATGTGTTATTGCACCTAATATTTATAATAAACCTGTGACAGAACTTCTAGAATTTCTAATTTATGGATGGGAAAACTGAAGTTCTATAAAATTTCCTAAAGTATACAGCTAGTGATATGGATCTGTTTTTCATCTTATTACATTTCCCTAGTCTCAGAACCCTTTTGAAAAAACTATTCCTTTGTGTAATCTATTTATGAACTATGCCTGCCCTTGATTTCCTGCCCACCCAAACACAGTTCATTGGTCCAAAGGTGAGCATGTTGAACCATTAACACTTGTATGGGGATTTCAATTGCTCCAATAAAAAGCAAGCAATCCTTTCTTTATTAATAGCTATGTTCTCTCTTAGGAGATCTATAGGAGAATCACCTGGAATTGAGAATCAGGAATAGAAGATAAAGAAATTAAACATAGCAGCATTAATATGTCTGAATTTTATCTGAGCACTGTTGAATATTGTCATAAACACAAATACAATAAAATGAAATCCATTTAAAAATTAACATGAGCCCAGTACAAAGCTTAGAAAGTCTCTGTTTATTAATATACAATTTCTTATAATAATAACTTAAATCCATTAAACAATAAATAATTTATAGTAAATATATTCTGTGCATCTCTGACTTATATGCCTGAGTCTCAGTTCATTGGTTAGATACCATGGCAATCTATTTCTGCACATCTCAAGTTAAGCCACCTTTCTAATATTTATAGCACTTGGAATTTAAAAAATAAGTTATACATTTTAGAACAGGTAAGTAGTGAATAGGCAATTGAACTTATTCCAAAGTTTCAATCTTTATATTCTTCTATGCTGCGCCCCATGAAATTGTTCACTAAAGAACTCTGGGACAGAGGAACAGAGCTATTACACTTAGAGGTCACAGAGTTATTATGCTTACAGGTCAGAGACACTCTGGTCAGTACCACACCTTCTGGTCACTATTTTAATATTTAATTTAGGTCTTTCACATTCCATAAACATTGACCCACAAAACTGGACTTTCAGGATTCCATAAGTTATCAAATTGTATATTTTTTTTCTAGGTCTTTATGCCTTCTCTTTCAGGGGAATAGAGGCTGTGATTTCAAATGGGAAGTACAGCAAAGTAGATGTGGGGTGGGGGGGTGGGGAAGTAAATGGACTGAGACCTAAGAGTTCCTGTATGATTTCTCAAGGTCTCAGGAGCTTCTCTGAAATCTGGTGTAGACCCTCTCCTGTTCTGGACCTCTGACCTTTAAATATTAGAGATGTTTCAACCCTTTTTCTACCTCCACCACTTTCCCCACATTCCAAAGTTTTCATTTCTTATAGTTTCTGGATAAAGTAACAGAAATTTTAAATCTTCCTTGACAAGAAACTCAGTGAAGCATCAAGCATTTGGTCAAAGTAATCAAATACAGGGTCAGCCTCTGTCTCTTTTGGTAACCAAATACTTGATCTTAATTAAAAAGATAATTTTAAGGCTCTAGACTGTCCCCCCAACCCTGCCCCTGAGGGAAGAGTAAAACCTGCTAAGAAGGAATCAAGCATTTTATGGGATGCCTAGAACATTTTATTATTTTTATTATACCATGTGAGATATATAATTACAAGGATGTTCATAATTGGGTCTCTACAATACAGTGTTCCAGAACACATTCCTCCCCCAGTGCCAAATTCCCACCACCCATATCCCAAACATGCCCCACCACCCAAACCCTGCTTGCCCCTATTGCAGGCGCATTTTACTTCTCTGTCTATCTCTTTGTCTATGTCCCTGTATTTCTCTCTCTCTTCTGTTACACTTTGTGGCTTGTCCTATGGATACTAACAATGTATGATGTCTCTATCTGAATTTTTAATAGTGAGTTCTAGTGTGACGTCATAATTCCTCATTCCCTATAACCTCTCCAGTTTGTTGCAAATAGAATGATCATGGAAGTGTATAAATGAGAACGATGCTAGGAAGGACCTGGTGCTAAAATACGTTAGCGACCGCACACCTGCGCAGCTGTGGATCTGGAATGTCTGACTTCCAGCGGTTGTCTGTGGTTGCTGGAGCTCAGGGTCACACTGACCCAGAGTCTAGGGAATAGGTGGAGGCGCCCAAATCCCTGCTCTGAGTCCGACAAGTGTGGCCGCCTGTATGCTGAGCAAGCCCTAGGAGCTATGTAGGACACGGCCAGATGTTGACTGAGCCTTTTGCTTTTCCCACAGAAACTCCATAGGGCCGCTCACCATGAGGCCAAGCTGCGGAGCTGTGGATCTGGAGTGTCTGTCTTCCAGTGGTTGGCTTTGAAACATATTAATTTTTCAACAAACATTTGTCACAGAGAAAATTATCAGCTTTACTGAAGTTTTTATTATCAAAAAACCAAGAGACAAGAACCATGTTTTGGCTAGCCAGTCCCAAATTTAATAGCATAAACCAGTATTCATTTTAGGAAATGGAATTTATAGAACAATCAATTGGAGAAATATTAGAAAATTTTCTGAAAGTCTCCAGGAATTAGAGATGATAGTTAGGGTTAACTTTTATATTGCTGTCTTTCTGAGACCTGGAATTTAGGTCCTTGAGAAAAGTTTTTATGGAACATGGCAGAATCCTTAAAAATGAACTTAGATTAAGCTGACTCCTGCTTTACCCAGTCTCTACTAAAGAGGGTATATATGCATATAGGCGTGGGGACTCTCCTGTCAAGATGAGCAGGAGTTAGGTTATGCTGCAGATATGGAATTTATGAGACATTGTTCTGATTACAGCAAGTCTAGAACCCTCAATTCAAGATAAACTTGGAATTTGTTTGGGAGTTCATCTAGGAAGGATTGCCAGGATGTCTATGGATATCAAATATATTTCGCAATACTAACTAACAGATAAGCTCATTAGCAGAAATAAATTATCTTGGAATAAATTAATGTTTAAAATACCTTAAGGACTATTATGGAAGAAAGATGTGTGTGTTCTAAGTGAAGCCAAGTTAGGTTTAGGGTAAACATCCAGAGCTGTTGCAAAGAAATGTGCCATGATCTAAGATGGCCATTATTTTCCCCAGGTGTTCAAAGATACATTTGGGCTACATCTAGAAGTTATTGTTCCCCACGTGGAAGATAGAGGCATATAGCAATAGACTATAGATTTATATACTTCTTGATGATAGGATCTTCACTTCTGTGACTATAGAAAACCCATTAACAACTTCCACCTCCCAAACAAACTAAATCCAACATACACTAAAGTTGTGTTGCTCAATAGACCTGAGAACAGTATCTGAAATATATGCCTGAAAGGTATTCGTTCTAAATCCATATACAGCTCATTATAAACAAATCTCTCCCAACTCTATACTCAATTCTGAAATTTGTCTATGCATAAACTACTTCAACTCTGGTTCCTCTTTTCTTTTGAGACTTCCACATCTTTATCTCAAACTTGGAAATAACGTGTCTTTTCTCAAAATAATGTACTATTACAAAGAACATTAGAGATCAATTTGATTTTGTTAAACTTGAAATAAAGGATGTAAATTGGAGTTTTTCTCCAAAAAGTCCTTTTCTGTTCAGCTCTACATGAGTTCCTCCTGCCATGCCTAGTTACCAGCCACTTCTTTTCTTTTCCTTCTTGATTTTTAAGGAACAGATTAATTGTTGCCTCTATTTGTTATACGGATGCCTTTTCATTCCCAGCTAGTTCGTCAGTAGTCATCATTGCTTAGTAGGAGTATGGGCGTGTGTCTATATCTTGTTTATTCTATTTCTAAAAACCATCCCTTTCCAGTAAATTTGATTATAAACTTACAGAAAGTCACGTGCAAAAATAAATTAGCCCTCTTCTTAGTGTGTGAATTTGTGTATGCATGTATTAAAAAAGATTTACTAAGATTCTTAATAAAAGAGAAACTGTTTGCAAAAGATCAAGGAGGACATTATTAACTGAACCTGAACTGGCAGCCACTGATATCAGAGGAGATTTATTTTGTAGGTAAGCAATAATCTCTTAATAAAATAGTGAATGATGCGTGGGAGAATTGGGCAGGTGGCAGATAAATGAAAGGATGGGAAAATTAAAATGTCAAAGGAACATTGGATGAAATGAAGCAGGAATGGTTTAGTCTTGGGGAAGTTGGGGGAAGCACAAACTCGGGATTTCAAGTAGGAAACATCCCTGAAAACACAAAGTGAATGGGCTGCAGTGACCACCAAAAAAGTGAGTGTTATATGGGGAAATTGTTGTATGGGGAGAAAATATTATTGAATAATCTAAATCAAAAGAGATGGTAAACAGTTTGGAAGCCTGAAACTTTCAGGAGCTCCAAGTCCTGAGGTTATTGTGCATGGAAAGCTGGAAAAAAAACTGACTGAATTCAGGGTAGGACAAGTTTTCACATAGAGTGTGATGAAAAAAGTTTTGATCTGTCTAGAAGTAGGGACCAGAGATATAGGTCTAAAATTCAGCATCTGTAGATATATAGACATATATATTTGATATGTTTGACCTATATATTTGATAGGTTGGGCAGATCGCAGAAGTAGAGGAGGTGAGACAGATGATAGTGACATAGGGTGTGCTGAGATCCATGGCACTTACACCTATGCAATTCAGGCAGCGCTTCTTGGTTTTGTCTGTTCTGCACTGTAAGAAACCAGACACTCTTGGAAGAGTTCTCAAGAGAAGGCAAATGAATAAAATCTGCTATTGATTTTGTATACTCAAACTCAAGACAATGAAAGAAAACAACTGTAAAAGCCACACATATCTGCTATACAACTGTGATCAAGATCTCAGAACCATAGGTAGTGTAATTTCTGCTCGATGTAAAGGACTTCTTGTTAATAGAGGAGATATAAGAGGATATTAGCTTCACCAACCTTAGAGACATGTGTGCAAGTCATGTTGAAGAGTTGTATGTTAGCTGTCAGGGGGGTGTTTGAGTATCAGACTCATTCCTCACATTTAAATATATGTCCCAAGAAATCTAAGGTAATGCACATGGTGCAATACTGAAATCAAAGATATTAGATAAACGGCAGAGATGATTTTGAATGGCAAGTAGAGAAACACGATCTATTTCATGACCAACAAAGAAGTTTCCACCCCTAACCCCTGAGATCTGCTGAATGAGAGGAAGAGAGAGATGTGACTCAAAAGACCAGTACTGGATAATTGGCAGAAAAGATCTAATCCCTCCAGATTAGTTGAGGTACTTTGTCAGAATATTTACCACTCTGATATTACCTCTTATCTGATTGCTTGTGACAGTGATTGTCACTTTTGTCCCTATCTTCTTCACTGGAACGAGCTGTAAGAATAAAACTCTTCTAAATGCTATGTGTAATGTGTCCCACTGATCCTCTAAAGGTTCAACTCTTCCCCAGATAATTTTGCTTTTCTTTCTTTCTTGAATCTTATCTTCCACAGGAACATTCTGTATGCAGAGATAGCATCTCTAGCAGCAAATCTTAAAATAATAGCCTCTGCTGCTCTCCAGTCCATGAGCAGGCCTTAACACAGTTCAAGTAGGTGTGGCCAACATATTTCTTTGTTGGCCATCTTGATGTCTGTTACTCCTCTAAAATGCGAAAGAAAGAAAGAAAGAAAAGAAAGAAAGAAAGAAAGAAAAGAAAGAAAGAAAGAAAGAAAGAAAAGAAAGAAAGAAAGAAAGAAAGAAAAGAAAGAAAAGAAAGAAAGAAAGAAAGAAAGAAAGAAAGAGAGAGAGAGAGGAAGAAAGGAAGGAAGGAAGGAAGGAAGGAAGAAAGAAAGAAAGAAAGAAAGAAAGAAAGAAAGAAAGAAAGAAAGAAAGAAAGAAAGAAAGAAAGAAAGAAAGAAAGAGAAGAAAGAAAGAAAGAAAGAAAGAAAAGAAAGAAAGAAAGAAAGAAAGAAAGAAAGAAAGAAAGAAAGAAAGAAAGAAAGAAAGAAAGAAAGAAAGAGAGAAGGAAGAAAGGAAGGAAGGAAGGAAGGAAGAAAGGAAAGAAAGAAAGAAAGGAAAGAAAGAGAAAGAAAGAAAGAAAGAAAGAAAGAAAGAAAGAAAGAAAGAAAGAAAGAAAGGAAGGAAGAAAGGAAAGGAAGGAAGGAAAGAAAGAGAGAGGAGAAATACTGAGTGGTTTTCTCTTCCTTAACAGAAAGCATTGCATGGTAGGCCTGAGATTTTCAGTTAAGTAATGTCGAATTAAAGCATCAATAAAATAAAATAGACTCAGATTAATAGTATAATGGGTAGAACATTTGCCTTACACACAGCTGATTTAGGTTCAATCCCTGGCATTCGGTATGGTCCCCAAACACCACCAGAAACACAGAACAAAGAAAAACTCCTGTAATCTCAGAGAATAACTAGGTGTGGCCCCAAAACAAATTTTTCCCAGGGGAAGAAATGAAAAATAGGTAACAAGAGGTCATCATTTGAATGCCAGAGTGGCATAGTCTCCTAAATATCACCAGGATGGCCCAATTCACCAAGCTGGGAGTAGTCTTTAAGCACATGCACACTCCAAAAATAATAAAGAAAAAAAAAAAAGTCACTCAGGGCTCAAAGTTATTCAGACAGATAGGCCAAATACAGTATCATAAACTTGGAGAGGGATAAAATTAAGACCAAAATGTTCTTCACTAGCTCTATCTGTTTCCTAGCTGAGAACCGTAGAGGATTTTCCTGTCCATCTAGTGCTGACTATGCAACTACTGCGTCAGTTATGTGAGTGTGCCATTGTGTGTCCCCCCAGCTATTCCTAATCCCTAGTAGGATTACTCTCCTAATGAAGATTCCTAAGGAAAGTCCTGCATCTGGGACCCTTCTGCTCCTGAACTGAGTCTTCCTCACTTAGTACTGCCAGGCCCACACCAGGACAGCAGAAACTCTACCTAGGCAGCAGTTTTCTTGGTCAGTTTCCTGATCTCTGGCCCAAAGGTTCCTGATTTGAGACCTCCCTTACACCCACAGAGGGACACACTTGCATCTGGCTTCCTTCTCTGTCTTCATCCTTCTCTGCTGTGCTGTCTCAGTGGAGTGGGTAGAGTCAAGATGATTTCATCCTAAAGGCCTAGTAAGATAGGGAGAAGGCTGAGATGATAGTAGAGATCATATTACTTTGATCTCTGCAAACATAGAGCCGTTCTTATTGAATCTCTTGGGTAGGAAGTTCAAAGATAATGTCAACACTTAAAAATAAACAGAGTTGCTGAGACAGGCTGGGAGGACAAAGTGGTTTCCTGAAGGTCACTCAAAAATTGAGATTAGAGATTTCCCCATCTTCTAACTTCCAGAATAGTGATTTTATTGTTTTTGTTGCTGTTTTTGCTGTCCTTACTCCTCATTTTTTGTTTTTATATGCATGGTTGACTCTATAAGTCTGGGATTTTCCTTTAAGACCTGGAAAATTCTTTATTCTCTTTAAGCTTTTTTCAGAATTGATAACCGAACTTTAAAACACAACTCTTGTAGAAGATTTTTAGTTGATTCAGAATCACCAGAGACCGTTCTACCTTGGAGGGCTCCTTGGAAATTCATGCTTTCTTATCTCATGAACTTCCTGACAAATTGCTTATTTTCTCTGTGGTCTGAGAATATTTTATTTTGCTGTAGAGTTCTTATTTATCTCAGAAGCATTGAGAAACATCGATGAGTCGGAAATGAGCACGGCAATTTTATTGTGTTCATTGAGCACCTACTGGGGCTGGAACCAGCAACTTTCAACGCTCTCATTTCATTTAAGCTTCATAAAACACCTGGACTGAATGTTTCTCTTTTTAATGGAATTAAAGCTAGAAAACTTGCCCAAGGTCATACACCTTAAAGGAGAGCTATAGGAATCAAATCCAATGTATTTATTCATCTTCAAAAACTGTAATATCCTATTTCTATTATAAGACATTTGATTTATTTTTGAAAATTAATAAAGTATGGATAACTGAGTGAACTGAGCTTCCCTGGGGGAGGGGAGGGAGAGTGGTCTTTGGGACACTGAGGGAAATAGGTGCTTTGATGATGGTTGTGATATTGGTATGTCATATGCACAAGCTATCATTAATAAGACTGTAAATTATGATACTTCAATAAATTGGGAGAGATATTAAAAGTTAAGTCAGATTCTGAATCAGCATTAAATAGGTCATTTCAATCCATATTGAAAGCAACAATCTTCCTGTCAGATTTCTTGATTCCTGATGTAGAGGTAAGGTACTGGAGTCTAAAATGAGGTTCAGCACCTTTCCAAAAGTTGTAACAGATGAAAAAATTGTGGTGACTGAGCTTGAACCCAGGTTCCCTGATTCCAGTTATGAATTTTCTCAATTTCACACCACAAATCTTGCAATTCCAGTCTTTTAATTTGTCTGCAAATAATGCACATTTCAGTCTCATTTGCTGTTTATGTACTTTCTTTGGGAGTAAAGATATTCACTTCATGTGACTACTATTTTTAAAATCTGGTAAGAGTTTTTTTTTTCAAGACTAATTTCCCTTAGGATGGGTGCTTAGAACTTCTCTGCTTTTGAGTTTAGTCTCACTAAGACTACTGATCAAGCTACCTATCTTCTCTTGCCTGATATTTATGCAGATGGCTCAAGTTTTCAAATTCATTTCTCACTTCCTAGAGTTTGAAATTCAGTGGAGATATCAAAGAATGAGTAATAGGTGGATCTGAAACTCCCCTAGGTAGAAATTTAAAGAAAACTTTCCCTATAGGGTTACATTTTGCAATGTATGTCAATTATCCCACAAAATTATTAATGGTACTCCTTTATTTTCAAATTGACCTGATTGAGAACATTAATTATATAGTCACTCTAACTTCCTTTCTTTTCCTGAATTCTATTCTAGATAATATCTAATTATTCAACTTTTCCTTCAATTATATAAGCTGCCTTAAACACAATAAATTAGTTTTACCTAAGTAAATCAAGTCTTAGTTTTGCTAGCAATAATTACAAAAAATTGAGTCACCCCTTTGAAATTATTCACCAATATGGCTTTGTGCAAATGTGACACTTAGTAACCATGGGCCTTCTTTTGTACTAATAATATTTTTTCTTTTCTAGATAATATCTTGCTCAAACTTTTGCATGACCAAAGGGCTTATGAGAAAATCCATTTAGTAGTGTGGCTGAAAGCTGTTCTTGAAAGCATGACTTTGCCTTAAGGCATTGATATAGTTTCTGCCATTGCTCAGGACAAAAGCAGTCAACCCACACTGAGGCTTGTGCTGTACTCATTCTTGAAATAATCAGCCAGACTTAGTTAGAGAAATATTAATTGAGATCAGTGCTATGATTTTGATAATTCAAGAATGTGTGATACTTATTTTAGATTTGACTTTTGCCAATCCATTCTGTAGACAGAGGCTGCATATGATGATCTAGTATCGCATATCTAGACATTCTGTCACACAAGAAAGAGAACAATAGAGAACTGCATATAATATTAATGGTATAAAAAGCCCTGGGTAAAGTATAAATGCTATCGATTCCTGGAGTCAAAAATCAATTGCAAGTGACCAGCAACTATGAAGATTTGTGCATATGTTTGAGATGATAAAATCTGACAAATATGTCAGAAGATCCGTGTAGAGAGCAGTTCAGCTTTAGGGATCATTTGGGGTGGGGTAACAATTTTTAATACACCAACAGTGCTGGATAGATAGTAAATGGAAACCAAATGATATTTTCAGAGCAATTATACCTTTCAGCACTCCCATACTCTGCATAAATTTTATCTTGTAAGGCCATAGACTCAAATGGAGAGCCACATCGTACCGTGGACCCAGACCTGGAAGCAGAAAACTGTAAAATATTGTGTTACGAAAGCCAACCTGATAACCCCTGATAACCTGCATTTGCTTCTCTTGTGGTCCAGACTACCATACCCAAGTGTATGCCTTTGGATTGGAGAAATAAGCCAGCTTTTGTGTGTCCTGACATTGTCAAATGATTATTCTTATACCAATGACAATGCAATTACTTCTGGGAAGATACCACGGACATAGCTGGTTTATAATATAATGGATTGCCCCAAATTGAGCACATATAAAGTCCTATAAAGCTATGAAGTGTTCTGTAGTTTCTCTGGCAATGGAGACAGTACCATATTATAAGAATGGTATTATAGTGTACATATGACACACACTGTCACTTTATATATTATCATTTAATCTTTAATAAAGAAGCAAAAAGTACAAAATGGAGCCAGGAAAGACTTCAAAAAGTGGTGCTAGCCCTCAAAAAGAAACAGTGACTAAGATACAAAAGCAGTCCACAGAATGGGAAAGAATATTCACCCAATACCCATCTAATAAGGGGTTAATATCCAGGATATATCAGGCACTGGTAGAACTTTACAAGAAGAAAACAAACAACCCCATCAAAAAATGGGGAGAAGAAATGAACAGAAACTTCAGCAAGGAAGAAATTCGAATGGCCAAAAAACATATGAAAAAATGCTCATCATCACTAATCATCAGAGAGATGCAAATCAAAACAACAATGAGATACCACTTTACACCACAGAGACTGGCACACATTCAAAAGAGCAAGAACAACAAGTGCTGGCGTGGATGTGGGGAAAAGGGGACACTCATCCATTGTTGGTGGGAATGCCGGCTGGTACAGCCTTTCTGGAAAACAATATGGACATTCCTCCAAAGACTAGAAATTGAACTCCCATTTGACCCAGCCATACCACTCCTGGGAATCTACTCTGGGAAACCAAAAATACGTGCGGAAACACCATCCCTACTTTTATGTTCATAGCAGCATTATTCACAATAGCCAGAATCTGGAAGCAACCAGAGTGCCCGAAAATCGATGACTGGATAAAGAAGCTTTGGTACATCTACACAATGGAATACTATGCAGCTGTTAGGAAAAAATGAAGTTATAAAATTTGCCTATAAATGGATGGACATGGAGAAGATTATGTTGAGCGAAATTAGCCAGAAAGAGAGAGACAGATACAGAATGACTGCATTTATTTGCATGGCATAAGTATATATGTACATATTATGATACCAATATCCAAGGTCAAGTGAAACATATATCAGGAGGTCTTGTCAAAGGTGGAAATTATCACAAACGTGTGGGAGTCAGAAGTTTAGGCAAGACAGAAAATGGAACAGGGTGCTAATAATAGTCGAGGGTACTAATGCCAACCTAGAACTGAGCATTAAATAGAGGCAGGGGATACACATGACAACCTTTTAATGTATGTTCTGTAATCCATAGTCTGGAAGGGAAGGAAAAGAGAAAGAGAGAGAAAGGGAAAGAAATAAAGAACCTGCCATGGAGCAGGGCTGGGGAAGGGGGAGGGAACCGGGGATGTTGGTGGTGGGAGATGGGCACTGGTGGAGGGACGGGTGCTGAAACACTGTATGACCAAAACCCAAATATGAACTTTTTAATTGTATATCTTTTTATTTGTATATCTCACGGTGGTATAATAAAATACTTAAAAAAAAGTGGTGCTAGGAAAACTGGGCAGCTACGTGCAAAAAAAAAAAAAAAAGAGAAAGAAAAAATTTGGACCTCTGTCTAACACCAGGCACAAAAGTCAGATCAAAATGAATTAAAAATCTCAGTATCAGACCTGAATCCATAAAGTACATTGAAGAAACTAGGAAAAACCCTGAACAACAATGATGCTAAAGGTATCTTCAAAGATGAAACACCACTAACAACAACTATAAGCAAAAATAAAAATATGGGACTACTTGATCACTTGATCACTTGATCACTTGATATCCTGTTATTCATCGACTTGCTCGAGCGGGCACCAGTAACATTTCCATTTGACCCTATCACGTGCCAGTGTAGCCCAATGGCATCTGGTTACTTCAGGAATACGAAGAGCCTCAACCCGTTTGTTTAGGATCTTGACGAAGAAGTCTGACCATCTTGTAGGTGGGCGGCCATGTGATCTTTTTACATCCCGTGGGATCCAGTCAGTAATGGTTCTAGTCCAGCAATATTCTCCAAATCGCATTACATGTCCAGCCCATCTGATTTTCGATGCCTTGGCAAATGAGACAGTGTCCCTGACTCTGGAACAGCAATGAAGGTTGGAACTCGGATTCCTTCTTTCACTTGAGTGAGGCGTGATATTCCAAGCATAGTTCTCTTGATTCCTCTTTGAGAGACCCAAATACATTCTCATCCTGCTTTCCTAGGGCCCAGGTCTCTGAGGTGTATGTTAATGCAGGAAGAATTGGATTCAAAGAGATGTTCCCCAAGTTGCAGGATTTTTGTCCTTTTAACTATTTCTTCGATGCTTTTGAAGGCATTTCATGCCGCACTCTCTTCCCTCCTGCGCAGCTCAGATTTTAGGTTGTTCATCATGTTGATTACATGAAGCTAAATGACTACATGGGACTACATGAAACTAAAAATCTTCTGCACCTCAAAAGAAATGGTCTCCAAGATATAAAGACAGGTCACAGTGTGGTAAAGAATATTTACCCAGCACCCATCTGATAAGGGGTTAATATCCACATATATCAGGCACTGGTAGAACTTTACAGGAAGAAAACAGCCAACCCCAAAAAATGGGGAAAAGAAATGAACAGAAACTTCGACAATGAAGAATTTTGAATGGCCAAAAGGCATGTAAAAATGCACATTATCACTCATCATCAGAGAGATGCAAATCAAAACAACAATGAAGTATCATTTCACACCACAGAGACTGGCACATATCCAAAAGAGCAAGACAAAAAATGCTGGCATGATGCACGATGAAAGGGACTCTCATTCATTATTGTTGGGAATGTCAACTGGTACAGCCTTTTAGGAAAACAATATGGACATCTCTCCAAAGACTAGAAATTGAGCTCCCATTTGACCAGCCATACCACCCCTGGGAATATTCCCTGGCAGGCCAAAACACAAAACAGAAATACATCTGCACTTCTATGTTCATAGCAGCACTATTCACAATAGCCAAAATCTAGAAACAACCAGAGTGCCCGAAAACAGATGACTGGATAAAGAAACTTTGGTACATCTACATAATGGAATACTATGAAGCTGTTAGGATAAACGAAGTTATGAAATTTGCTTATAAATGGATGGACATGGAGAGGATCATACTGAGAGAAATTAACCAGAAGGTAAAGGACAGCTATAGAATGACTGCATTTACTTAGGGGGATATAAAAAAATAGCATGATACCAAAAGCCAATGCCTACAAATCTTGGATCAACAGGTCTTGTCAGTTGGCAGGACCTACTGCAAATGTGTGGGAGTCAGAGGTTAGGCAATACAGAGAAAGGAACACTGTACTAATAATTGTTGGAAATGATAATACCAATCTAGAATTGAGCATTGAAGGTCGGAAACAGGATATACATGGTAACCTCTAAATGTATGCATTGTAAGTCACAATGTGTAAGAGAAAGGGGAGAGAGAGAGAGAAAGAGAGAGAGAGAGAGAGAGGGAGGAAAAGTGTCTGCTATAGATGCAGGATGACGGATGGGGGTGGGGAAAAACCAGGGGACATTGGTGGTGGGAAATGGGTTCTGGTAGAGGGATGGATGCTTGAACACTGCATGAGTGAAACCCTAGTATGAACTTTTTTATTGTATAACTCACAGTGGTATAATAAAAAAAAGTTTTTAAAAAATGATACCTAATTTCTGGAGTGTTTCCCCCCAAACCCATCATCTTAGTCTGGAGAGAAGAGAAATATCAAATAAATGTAAATTCAGAGCCATTCTATACAACACCAGAGCACTGCTCTTAAAAATAATCAAGGTTATCAAAAACAGGCAATACCTATGAAACTCTAACAGCTGAATGGAAACTAAGGAGGTATGATGATAAAATATAATGTGATATTGTGCATGGGAGTCATAAGACAAAAAGAAAATGAATATCAAGAAAATCTAATGAAAGTTGACAATTTAGCTAAGAAAGCATCAATATTGGTTCATTAGTCATGAAAAATGTATCATATTAATGAAGAATGTCAACCATAGAGGGAACTGGATACAAATTATATAAAAAGGTTCTGCAATCTTTGCAACTGTTCATAAATATAAAAATTTTATAACAGAAAAGTCTAATTCAATGTCTAAAGTTCCTATGTTCCTATGAGAAATTTTAAAATTTATATTGGAACTAGAGAGCACAAGTATAAGACATTTTCCTTGTATGCATCTGACCCCAATTCAATCAGCAGTACCATCTCTAACACATCCAGGAGTGATACCTGAGCACAAAGTCAGGAGTATGCCCTGAACACTGTCAAGTGTGGCCCCAAACAACAAAAAACAGCAGCAAAAACTTATATGTGTAGAAAAACTTTTTGAACTAAAATACAATATATTGAGGTGCTGGAGAGATAGCACAGCGGGTAGGGCCTTTGCCTTGCATGCAGCCAGCCCATGCTGGCCCGGGTTCGATCCCCAGCATCCCATATGGTCCCCGAGCACCGCCAGGAGTAATTCCTGAGTGCAGAGCCAGGAGTAACCCCTGAGAATTGCCGGGTGTGACCCAAAAAAGCAAAAAAAAAAAAAATACAATATATTGAACCAAATTTAACTACATTAAAAATAAGATTTTTCATAATTTTGTCTGCAAATGGATGGACATGGAGACTATCATGCTGAGCGAAATTAGTCAGAAGGAAAAGGACAGATATAGAATGACTGCATTCATTAATAGGATATAAATAGACACCAGTGTTTTACTAAATGTGGGAAATGGTAATGACAGATTAAAACTCACCATTGAATATACACAAAGAGACTTAAGGGATAAACTCTAAATATCTGCAGGGCTAGCCACACTTTATAAAATAAGAGGGAGAGAGATGCAGAGACAGAGAGAGAGAGACAAAGAGAGAAAGAGAGGAAACGGGGGTACCTGCTATTGAGGCAGCCTGGGGGTGGGTGGGAGGGGGTAGGGTACATTGGTGGATGGAAATGGGGCACTGGTAGAGGGAGGGGTGCTGGAATACTGTACTACCAAGAACCAATCATGAACACCTTTGTAATTGTATGTCTCATGGTGGTATAATAAAAAATTTAAAAAAAATATATATATAACATAAGATTTTTTTTTCACAAAAGACAATTCAGTAAGGAAGAGAGGAATTTCCTGAGAGAAGATTTTCTCTCTCTTTCTCTACCTGTGGTGTTTGTGTGTGTGTGTGTGTGTGTGTGTGTGTGTGCATTTCATGGTAAACATATCCAGAATAAGATAGATACGTATATCTAAAAATCAATACAAATCTGAGTACACATTGGAAAAACAATAGCAACAACACTCATGGTCAATGAACACAAAAAATTTGCTCAATATCATTGGTCACCAGGGAAATGCAAATTAAACTCACTGAAATGCTATTAGAATCAGAATGGCTATCACTGGAAAAGATTAAAAGTACAAGAAAGTACAATACTGGGAAGTAATACTGTGCAGGAAGTGGGTTTTTTTAACTCATGCTGTTTTTGTAATATTTTATTGTACCACCATGAGATATACAGTTACAAAGATGTTCATGTTTGGGTTTGGTCATACAGTGTTCCAGCACCCATCCCTCTACCAGTGCCCATTTCCCACCACCATTATTCCCAATTCCCTCCACCCTCACCAAGCCTGACTCTATGGCAGGTTCTTTATCTCTTTTCTCTCATTTCCTTTCTCTCTCTCTCTTTCTCTCTTCCTTCTCTTACACATTGTGGATTGTAATACATATATTTCGAGGTTATCATCTGTATCTTTTTGTCTGTATTTAATGCTCTGTTTTAGGTTGGCATTAGAACTTTCAACAATTATTAGCACACTGTTCTCTTCTTTGTCTTCTTTGTCTTACCTAACCTCTGACTCCCACACGCTTGTGGTAATTTCCACCTTTGATAAGACCTCCTGATCCACGTTTCGCCTGACCCTGGATATAGGTATCAATAATATATATATATATGTATATGTAAATATATATGCCATGCAAATAAATACAGTCATTCTATATCTGTCTTTATCCTTCTGGCTAATTTTGCTCAACAGGATACTCTTCCAAGCCCATCCATTTAGAGGCAAATTTCATAGCTTCATTTTTCCTAACAGCTGATATTCAAAGTTTTTATTATCCAGTCATCAGTTCTAGGGCACTCTGGTTGATTCCAGATTCTGGCTATTGTGAATAGAGCTGCTATTAAAATAAAAGAGCAGATGGTGTTTCCGCTGTGTGTTTTTGGCTTCCCAGGGTATATTCCCAGGAGTGGTATGGCTGGGTCAAATGGGAGCTCAATTTCTAGTCCTCAATATGGACATTGGAGGAATGTCCATATTGTTTTCCAAAAAGGCTGTATCAGTCGACATTCCCAACCAACATCCACACCAGCACTTGTTGTTCTTTCTCTTTTGTATATGCTCCAGCGTCTCTGTGGTATGAGATGATATCTCATTGTTGTTTTGATTTGCATCTTGCTGATGATTAGTGATGATGAGAATTTTTTCATATGTGTTTTGGCCATTTGAATTTCTTCCTTGTCAAAATTTCTGTTCATTTCTTCTCCCCATTTTTGGATGGGGTTGGCTGTTTTTCTTATATAGCTGTACCAGTGCCTGATATATCCTGGATATTAACCCCTTATCAGATGGGTATTGGGTGAATATTCTTTCCCATTCTGTGGACTGTCTTTCTATCTTGGTCATTGTTTCTTTGAAGATGAAGAGCTTTTTAGTTTCATGTAGTCCCATATGTTTATCTTTACTTCTTATTGCTTCATTAGGGTGTTTCACCTTTGAAGATGCCTTTGGCTTCAATGTTGTGGAGGGTTTTTTCTATATTTTCTTCGATGTACTTTATGGATTCAGGTCTGATATTGAGATTTTTAATACATTTTGATCTGATTTTTGTGCATGGAGTTAGACAGAGGTCCCAATTCATTTTTTTGTATGTAGCTGCCCAGTTTTCCCAATACCACTTGTTAAAGAGGCTTTTCTTGCTCCTTTGTCAAAGGTACTCTTGGTAATCTTTGCTCCTTTATCAAAGATTAAATGGTCATGTATTTTAGAATGTCTGTCAAGATACTCGACTCTATTCCATAGGTGCACAGATTTGTTTTTAATTCAATACCATGCTGTTTTAGCTACTACCGCTTTATAGTACAGTTTGAAGTTGGGAAAGGTGATGCCCTGGCCCGCCATCCCAACAGAGCCTCCCAAGAAGCCAGAGGAACCCCCGCACCATGAGGGCCACCATTTTCAGCATCACAACTCATCAGAGTTCCACCCTAGAGATAATCGGATCTCTCCCCCTTGCAGTTCATTAGTAAATGCATGAGATGAGAGGCAACTACTGAGAGCATACCACCTTCGCCCTGGCAGAGCCTGGCAAGATAGCTGTGTCATATTTGATATATGGAAAGCCAGTAAAAATTATAGACTTCATTCCCATGACCTGAAGGATTGACTTGAGGCTCTTTGTGTTCCTGGAGCAAGCAGATGCCTTTGGGCTACCAGCACAGACAGGACTTATGGATATATTACTGTGCCCACTGGAGCAAATCAATGAACAACGGGAAGAACAAGTGATACAAGTGAAGTGATGATCACTGAAGCTTGCTGACATGAGGTAAGATCAGAATTTTTAATACTGACCTGGTCTATCTTAGCACTAATATCCTTAGATCTGAAATTCAATTGATGAGGTTAGCATTCCAAATTTACCACTTCAATTTCAAGTGGAATATTTTTATACATAATGGGAATTAGATCTGTGAATTTCTCTGGAAATGGCAGTGGTACTGAAAAGAAAAGAGTGGGGACACTCAAAGGCAAAACATTTCAAACTGTATGGAAAGAAATCTCTGATCATTCAACACCATAAAATTTCATTCTACTTTGAAAGGAAATATGTCAGCTACCTACTAGAGTATGGGGGGCTGGAAATAGCTTCATTGTTACTGGCACCCTATACATTTAAATGAATAACGGGATTCAAGTGATCAAGTGATCAAGTGAATTAGGGGCTGGAGCGATATTCCAGCGGGTAGGGTGTTTGCCTTGCATGCAGCCAAACCGGGATTGATCCCCGGCATCCATATGGTCCCCTGAGCACTGCCAGGAGTAATAGTAATTCCTGAATGCAGAGCCAGGAGTAGCCCCTGAGCATCATTGCTGGGTGTGACCCAAAAAGCAATATATATGTGTGGTATATATATATATATATATATACATATATATATACATGTATGAATGACTGCTTCAGTCTCCACAGAATCCAAAGGTTTTCTTTAAATCAATGAAAGTGAGACAAAGCAGCATCTTGAATTATCTACAGACTTCAATGAGTTTGGTTATCGTGTGGATATGGTTGATTGTGCTGAATCCTTTTCAGAAGCCGCCCTGCTCGCATGGTTGTTCTTCATCTAATGTTCTGCTAATCCTGTTCAGGATGACTCGAGTGAACAGTTTGTATATGACAGACAGCAGGCTGATGGGGCGATAGTTGCCAATGTTGTGAATGTCTCCCTTCTTGAACAGTAGAACTGTCCTGCTAGTTTTCCACTGGGAGGGCACCTTACATTCGGTCAGGTAGCGTGTGAAGAGTCGAGCCAGTGTATTGATGAGAACTGACGGCAGATTCTTCAGGTGTTCCGGTTTGATCTTGTCTGGACCTGATGCTGTTCCCTTCTTAACTGATGAAATGGAATGTCGAATTTCAGAAGGGAGAACACTGGGAATGAATTATCCATCCTGTGGAATTTGGTATGTGGGTAGGTGGATGTGGCTATCAAAGAGATCTGAGTAGAAGTCATGGATAATCTTCTCCATTTCCTTTCTGAAAGATGTGATAGATCCATCAGGATGGCAGAGGGCAGTCATTTTTGTCTTATAGTTGGCAAAGGACAGGCAGGTGTTGTGAATGCTTTTTCTGGCTTCTGCTGCATCTTCCAGCGCTTCTGCTCTTCTCTCCTTGAGGTCTTCCTTTATCCCTTCTCTGCACTGCTTTGCAAGCTTGGATGTTAGTATCTGGTCGCCTGAGGCTCACACCTTGCCACGTTGGTGGATGAGCTGGAGGGTTTTTGAAGACAGGCGTCCTTTTGTGTCCTTTACTCTCTTGGCATTCTTTGCACAATCATGGAGGTGTTGAACTAGTTGTTTGTATTCTGCATCGATGTTGTCAATGACTGCATCTTCCCATATTGCTGCAATGGTGCCAAAGAGTTCCCAGTTGGTGGTCGTTCTGGTGGTTTTCTTCTTAAACTTTGCATCCTTTTTTCCTCATTGTGTGAAGTAGAATTTTGCATGAAGGACACAGTGGTCTGATCCTCTTTGGAATTTTGGGACTGCAGCGACATCGGCTAGGCAGAACCTTCAATTGAAGATTATGTGGTCAATTTCATTGTGGAACTGTCCACCAGGAGATTCCCATGTCCAACGTTTCGATTCAGCCTTTTGGAACTGTGAGTTCCCATGAATGGTCTTGGTGGCTATGATGAACTCAGAGAGCCTCCCACACTGTTCATTCCATTCTAGGCCATGGGTCTCTATGTGGAGTTCTTTGGCTGATCTTGGCCCTATCTTGGTGCTGAAATCACCAACTATGATTTTGTAGAAGGTGTGATCATTTTTATAGAACTCCTCCAGTTCTATGTAGAATTTCTCAATTTATTTGTCTTTGTATGTAGATGTTGGTGCGTAGACAACAAAGATAGAAACTGCTGGTAGTGGGCCACATCTCTTCAAGTGCAATTGTCCTACCCGGTTTGTTAGGCATTCGAATGAATCAATGTTACGCGGCCATGTTTGTATTGACAAGGACACCGATGCCACCGATGCCTCTTTCATCGCAAGTTCTGAGGAACAGTTCTCCAGTGTCAAAGACTGGCATGATGTGGTGGCGCCTCCTAGTCTCAGTCAGACCAAAGATATAATACTTGATCATTTGTGTTTGCATTATCAGGTCCTCGATGTATGCGTCCGATGCCAGCGTACATTCATTAAAAAGTACAGACAGAATTTTAGTCTTTCTTCGTTTTGGCATTTTAGTATGTCCCTGAGATTTTATCAGACCCTCTTTGTTTGCCCTTAGTGCTGTGGTATTAAGGACTCTTTCAGGGTCAGGAAGATAAACATTTTTTACTGGTTTTGGCATATTGAATACACGTCCGGCAGTTTGCCAGGCTCTGATATACTTATATACATATATATAGTATATATATAAGTATATATGTATATAAATATATATATATATATATATATATATTTGGAGAAGGTAGTTTCAAGTCAGGAAAAGAAATCTTCACCAGAGATTCCTAAGTTACCTTACAAATTAGCTATTAGAAGGGGCAGTGTTCTTCAGTTAGATGATAATGAGAGGTTGCATGATGATTTGCTGAGAAAGAAGTGGAACAATTAGGATGAAGAGAGTCCCAGGTCATCTCAGTCTGCCTCCCTCTCAGGAGCAGTCATAAAAGCCCTAGTCAAACAGGGCGTTCAAACCCAATACATAAAGATCCTTCGTGAACTATATCACAGTCTCACCACTAGGATCTCACCATTCTACAGGGAAGTGATCATTGACGTCAAAAGAGCAATTTGGCAGGGTGATACCATTTCACCAAAACTCTTCAGCGCCACCCTCGAAATCATCATGTGACATAGAATGGAAAAAAATGGAAGTGAAGATAGATGGCCAGCAACTACACCACCTACGCTTCGCTGATGGCATCGTTCTAATAACACCAAACATCAGTAAAGCAGCACAAATGCTGACAGACTTTGACCGAGAATGTGGAAAGATAGGTCTATAGCTGAATCTCAACAAAACTATGTTCATGAGAAATGAACTAGTTCCAGAGGCCCCATTCACTCTCAATGGAACAAACATCTCTGAATGCAACAGCTATGTGTACCTAGGTCGAGAAGTCAACATGATGAATGACCTGAAACCTGAGTTGCACAGGAGGAAAAGAAGGCATGGACTGCCTTCAAAAAACATCAAAACAATAGTCAAAAGAACAAAGAACCTCCGGCTAGGGGAACCTCTTTGACTCCACCATTCTCGCTGCATTGATATACGCCTCAGAGACCTGGCCTTACTAAAGCAGGATGAGAATACCATTCGGGTCTCCCAAAGAAGAATCAAAAGAGCCATGCTTGGAATATAATGCCTCACTCAAGTGAGAGAGGGAATCCAGAGTTCCAACCTCCTTCGCTATTCTAAAATCAAGGACACTGTCTTATCTGCCTGAATATCGAAAATCAGATGGGCTGGTCATATAATGTGATCTGGAGATGACCGTTGGACTAGAGTCTTTACCGATTGGATCCCATTGGACACCAAAAGATCGAATGGCCACCCACCTGCAAGATGGTCAGACTGCCTTATCAGGACCCTAAACAAACAATTTGAAGCTCTCAATATCCCCAAAACAGACAGATGCCATTGTGCTACACTGGCATGTGATAGGGTCAAATGGAAAAATTACTGGTGCCCGCTCAAGCAAATCGATGAATAATGGGATATCAAGTGATATGTATATAGATGTAATATACATATATATATATATGTATATATATATATATATATATATATATACATCAGAGATCAGAGTATGCTACCCGCACTGCAGAGCCTGGCAAGCTACCCATGTTGTATTTGATATGACAAATACCAGTAACAATTATAGACCTCATTCCCATGATCTGATGGAATGGATTGAGGCTCTTTTGTTCCTGGAGCAAGCAGATGCCCTTGGGCTCTACTAACATGAGACAGGACTTACAGAGATGTTACTGGGGCCCTCTCGAGCAAATCGATGATGAACAGGAAGGCAGTGATATATATTGTTGTAATTAATATCCTAGCACCTTGTCTTGCATAATGTTGCTGAGATAAAAGATCCTAGTCTTTAGAGTTGAACAAAAAGCTGAATGTAATCCCAGCTATACCATTTTCCAGCTGTGTCAGTGAACGTATAATCAAACAATGAACTTAATTTCAGATCTAACTGCATGACTAGGAGGATATATGAAATGTGTAAGGGAAAAGCCTAGGGTATCATGCAAGTTCATAAAATGGCAGAGCTTTATTATCCCCTTTTAGGTAGTGATTGTCCTCATTAGCATATCTCAATCCATAATTGAAAAAATTTTTGCTTGCATATTTTCACCCACTCAACAAGTATATATATATATATATATATATATATATATACATATATATTGAACCTCAGCTATATGCCTATAACAGTCTACTCTTTGTGAATGCACAGTAAAAAAAAAGTCCTGATGCCAGAGAACTTATCACGAAAGTTAAGACACATAGCAAATGAAATATGCCAGGGAACAGTTGATACATTGAGGAAAAAAAAAAGTCTCGGGGCACAGAGAGACACAGAATAAAGGTAAAGACTCTTTGACAAACAAGGTAATTAGAGCAGCAATTTGAAAGAGGTAATAGCATTCTCTTAGTACATCTTAGATAATTAGCCCCAGCTTTTAAGAGAAACACTCACTCTCTCTCTACACAAACCTTTCCCCAAATACAGGAAAGAATATGACATGTTTGGGTGGTAAAACAAACAACCAAATATAAAACCAGCTCCTTCCCACTCACTGGAAGATATTATTTTTATCCTCTCTTTCATCTTTAGAGTGAGTTATAGGTTTAGTTCAGTCTATATTCAGTAGGATGAATGATGGGGAAAACCAAGTTACCCCCTGATTTCTCATTGTTCAGGGTCCCACTAAGAATCAGTCTTCATAGACAGGATATTCTCAAAATCACCCAACATAAATCTATGTTATTAACTTGGATTTGGAGGTGAGAAAACATTGGTTTCAGTGCAAGCCTTGTAATTTTCCAGATGTGTTATTACAGGCAATTTCTCTTGCCTCTTTGAGTCTTTAACCCACTGTATAAAATAGGAGCTATAGTTTGTGTATTACAGAGATGGGCCTTTTTGTTGTTGCTGCTGCCAAATACTGTTGAGAGCCTGGCAACTACTCTAGATAATGTAGATATTGCCCTTAGAGAGTTTAGATGTAAAAACACATATGTTATATAATAAATAGATACAAAATTAAAATAAGTAAATTAGTAGGTAACAAGTAAGTATAATAAGAATTTGGCACAGAATGGTAAAAAGCAACCACAGAAATAATCAAGCATAACTACTAGGGAAGCAGCTCTCTTATACAGATATAGGGCTTCTGAATGGGTCTTGCTAGAAAGGAAGTATGAGGATTGGGTTCTGAATGATGAACAAGATTGGTTCTGTGGAAATAGTAGATATAAAATGAGAAGGAGAAACTTATAAACATAAAAACCAGGATTTCTCCCAAAAATACTATGGAACATATAGTTGGAAAACACATATCATGAAGTAGGATCTGGCCATCTTTTATTTGGACAGGTAAGCAGGAACATGGTCAAGGTGGATTCCTAGGTGTTATTTATGTCTTAGTTTAAATAAGGATGGCAAATCATGAAAGTTGCCCATAATTCATGGGGTTGTATGGGTCCAATATATTTTAATGTATCACTCTGATTCATAGGGATTTACTATCACTGTATCACTGTCTTCCCATTCATCATCGATTGGCTCGAGCGGGCACCAGTAACATCTCCATATGTCCTGTCTCATGTTAGTAGAGCCCAAGGGCACCTGCTTGCTCCAGGAACATAAAGAGCCTCAAACCATTCCATCAGGTCATGGGAATGAAGTCTAAAATTGTTACTGGTATTTGGCATATCAAATACAACACGGTAGCTTGCCAGGCTCTGCCGTGCAGGTGGGATACTCTTGTACAAGTCGCCTCTAAATCCAGCATTTATTGATGAAACACGCGGCCGCTTGCAGCCTAGTGAGCTGGGCTGTGGTCAGCTCTTCTGCTGGGTGAAGTTCTGATGAGAGGGGAGTCCAGATTTGGAAAATGGAGGCCCTCATGAAGTGGGGGGAAAGCCTGGCTTGTTGCAAAGCTCTGCTGGGGTGGCAGGCCAGGGCTAGGGAAGTAAAGAAGATACTCAATAGTAGATGGATTTGGGTTTTTCCTATAATAAAAACAGTGCTATTGTGTTGTTGTTTGTGTGTCTCCTCAGATTTTTAATTAGCAGTCACTTTAAAACCATGTTGTCCTTTCATTTGTTCCATATAAATTAATAAGTTTACTTCCCCCTGATCTATTGATACTTTAACCTGCATCTCATTTACATGCCCTTTATTTTATTATGTTACTTATCTTGAATTATATTTCGTCTGATTAATTATGACTTAGCCTCTGATTTTTGAATGGCAGTTAGCATGAACAATTTTTTTTTCCAATTTTCACTCTGAGCTGGATGGATTTTAAGGTGAGAGGTCAAGACTACCTTTTGTGAACAGCAGAAACCAGGATTTTGTCTCTGATCCATCTAGAAAATATGCCTTTTGATGGGAGAGTTAGCTCCATTTATACTTAGAGAAATTATTAATATTAAGGAATTCATTTTCCCAAATTCATGAGAATTTGGTTGGCTTTTGCCATCCTTGTCTTGCTTATATAAAGTCATTTAATATACCTTGAAGTGGTATAGATGTCACAATAGTCTTAAGATGTTTGTAAATGATTTTATGATACCTTAAAATCTGAGTGATAATCTTGTAGGTTTAATGCTTATAGGATAATAAGTTTGGTTGAAGGTTATTTTAATTCTGTATTTTGAATATATAATTCCATTCTCTTCTTTCTTGTAGTTTCATTTAAGAATTCTGAGGAGTCTTATGTTGTTTCCCTTGTATGTGACCACTTGTTTCTTGCTTCTTTAAGGAGTCTATGCCTTGCTACTCGCGGGTCTTGGAGTTTGGTCAGATGGGGGCAACATTTATGGTGTAAGAAACATTAAACTGTGAGGAACTGGTGGTACTGAAAGATGGTAAAGTGATATGCATGAAAACCTACTAGCAACAGTACTATAAATCACAGTGAAAAGCATATATATAGAAAAAGAGCCTCTCATAGAAGCAACAGGTGGGTTGGAGGCAAATGGGGGAGAGGGAGAATTGGTAGAGGCAAGTGAACACCACTGAAATGATCAGTGTTGTAATATTATATACCAAAATCTAATAATAAATAGCTTAAATAATTTTGTGAATTCACAGTGATTAAAAACTAATTTCTTGAAAAAAAATAGTTAGTCCATGTCTCTTTTTTTGTTCTTTTTTTTAGTATAACCTGACTAAGTGTCATTCTTTTGGGGTTTACTATTATTGACAGCCTTTAAGCCTTTTTTTTTTCTATCTCCCTCCTCTTCAAATTGGGGGAAATTTCACCTATTATTTTCCCAATTTACTGTTCTCCACTTGCTCTTTCCTCTCCCTTCTGGAATTACAATGATTTGGTTGCTTCTTATGATGTTTATCAACAAAATCTCTTAAATTCTCTTCTCCTTTTCTCAATTTTAAGTTCTCTCTCTTTTTTTATGGACTAGTTCATTGTATATTCAAGATCACTGACTTAATTTTCAACTTCTTTCATTTTGTTATTATGCCTTGCTCTGCGTTTGTTAGCTTCTTTATTTCTATTGAATTGGTTCTGTCATTTGTCTGTACATTATACTCCTTTCAAGCTCATTGATGCTCTGTCCTAACTTTTCCAGATTATTTGGCATAGTGTGGATTTTGTCTGAAGTCTTCTTTTGAAGTGTAGAAATACATGACGTTACTGGGGATAGCCTGGACATTTTTTGCCATTGGTTGATATAGCAGAATTGCTTTATTTTTTTTCAATTGCTACTGGTTCTCTGTGGGAACTCAGGTGGAAGTATACTTGCAGTCAGCAGAGTGGAGCATGAACCCTCTGGCTTTGCTGCTAATTGGAGCAGCTTTCTGGTGAATCTCAGCTCTCTCCTGGTGGGGTATGGAGAAGGCTCTACAAGAACTAACTGCAGTTGTCAGGGTGAGATACAGACCTGCTGGCATATGAAAGTCTAGGGGCAGCTTGCAGTAAGGTCAGTTGCCTGTTAGGGGCCCAGGGACAGGGCAGAGTTCCTGCAGATTCCACTGTTAGCCACCAGGGAGAGTACTGCTGTATTATTAGTGTGAGGGTTCATGTAATTTGCCTTTCTAGTTTACAGTCTAAGAGTCATTTCTGAAGAATGTAATTTTTTGGAATCACTCATAATTATTTTAATCTGCACATAAGCCTGATTAAAAGATGAGATGTGAACCTGAAGCCTGAGACTTATGCAATGATTGGATAAGACTGTAGGGACCTTCAAGGGTCTGAGGTTATTTTGTACAAATTACAGAATGAACATTTGTAGCCAAGGAGAGAATTGTAGTTGATTATCTACAAAGAGTTCTATCAATTTTTCTTTCATCCCTGTTCATATTAAAAAAGGAAATTAAATCTGAGCTATGATCCTTTGGTCATATCATAAGATCTGTCTTTACCAATGAAAGTTCACAAAAGTGACACTAGTGAATTGTAATTATACTTTAAGAAGATAGCTTTCATATTAACTGTCTTAGATTTATCTAAGAACTCTGTGTGGGATGCAGCCATGCTGAGCCACAGAAGGGTCAGCTGAATATAACCAGTTCCTATATTATTAAACATAATAAAATTGCATTTCAAGCAACTCAGTTTGGGCTCATTGATCATACAAAAAAAAGGGGGAGAAGCCGCCCCCCCCCCCCCCCCCCCCCCACCCGGAGGCCCAGCCACCCCCAAAAAAATTAGGTAACAAAAATGCCTGTAACCAAAGAGGGTAAAGCTCTGTGATTTATATAATAGGGAAACACACAGAACGTGTAATGAGATTCATACATGTAAAGAAAATGGAAGAACAATAATAACGATGTTCTATGTCTTGCTTGTCCTAAGTCCTTTATTTCATGATTTCCATAGACATTATTCCCTTCAGTAAAAAAAGAGTACCTATGCCATATGCAAATGAAAAATATAATCACTTCCTTTCCAAAGGCAGATAACCCCAAATGCATTTGGTTGCTCTGTCTACCCCACATTTTTAGAGTGGAATTCATTCTAGTTCAACTCATTTTTGAGTATTTTTCACGTTTTAACATTGTATGAACTTGAAAGAATTGTAATATCTTTTGACACACCCAGTGTGTAATAGTGGACCAAAGAAACCAGGATAAGGTCACTTTTGGTAAAATGTGAGAGGGTGGAATGACCTGTATTTGCACAGTCATACCGCTGAATGGTACATAGAGAAGCAATTGTTTGATCAGTTTAGGGGAGTTCCTGCAAACAATCTGGCCTGTCCAGTTTTTCTCTTTGAAAAGCTCAACAGTTCGCTGTGACCACATCTGATCCTGAGGAAGGTTCCCTTTCAGGCATAGAACAGCTTAGCAGCCCACTCTGTATTGCCCCAAAGGTCAGGTATGCTGTGCAGTCAAGACTTGTACTTAAAAAAGCATTGAATTTGTTAGTGGTATTTCATCTTTGAAGATGCCTTTAGCTTCAATGTCATCAAAGATTTTTCCTATATTTCCTCTATTTTTCAAAATTTCCTGTATTTTCTTTGGTGTACTTTATGGATTCAGGTCTGATATTGAGCTCTTTAATCCATTTTGATCTTCCTTTTTGCATGGTGTTAGACAGCGGTCCAAATTCATTCTTTTACACAAAGCTGCCCAGTTTTCCTAAAACCACTTGTTGAAGAGGCTTTCCTTGCTGCATTTGGTACTTTTTGCTCTTTTATCAAAGATTAAATGATCATGTATTTGAGGATGTGTGTCAAAAAATAAAAATATGGGATTACATGAAACTAAAAAGATTCTACACCTCAAAAGAAACTGACCAAGATACAAAGACAGTCCACAGAGTGGGAAAGAATATTCACTAAGTACAATCTGATAAGGGGTTATATCCAGGATAGATAAGGCACTGGTAGAACTTTACAAGAATAAAACGGCCAATGCCATCCAAAAATGGGGAGAAGAAATTAACAGAAACCTCATCGAAGAAGAAATTTGAATAGTCAAAGGTCATATGAAAAAATGCTCATCATCACTAATCATCAGCATGATGCAAATAAAAAACAATGAAGTATCATCTCACACCCCAGAGACTGGCACATATCCAACAGAGCAAGTACAACAAATGTTGGAGTGGATGCAGGGAGAAAGGGACTCTCATCCATTGTGTTGGGAATGTCGACTGGTACAGCCTTTTAGGAAAATAATATGGACATTTCTCCAAAGACTAGAAATTGAGCTCCCATTTGACCCAGCCACACCACTCCTGGGAATATACCCTGGCAGGTCAAAACACAAAACAGAAAGACCATCTGCTCTTTATTTTTTAATAGCAGCACTATTCACAATGACTTGCAGACATGGGGCAGAGCTGCTACTGGCTCTCCCTGTGACCAGCCGCTCATGAGGCGCCGGGAGGGATGGTGGGTTCTAGCCCTGGCCCACTATCCCAGCAGAGCCTCGCAACAAGCCAGAAGACCCCCCACTCCATGAGGGCCTCCATTTTCCACATCCGGACTTCTCTCTCATCAGACCTCCACCCAGCAGACCAGCCTATCAGCGCCCGGCTCATCGAGTTCCACCCCTGCAGCAGTCTTTCTTAAATCCGGCTCAGGTATGCCGGTCCAGAGACTTGCAGACATGGGGCAGAGCTGCTACTGGCTCTCCCTGTGACCAGCCGCTCATGAGGCGCCCGGGAGGGATGGTGGGTTCTAGCCCTGGCCCACCATCCCAGCAGAGCCTCGCAACAAGCCAGAAGACCCCCCACTCCATGAGGGCCTCCATTTTCCACATCCGGACTTCTCTCTCCGTCAGACCTCCACCCAGCAGACCAGCCTATCAGCGCCCAGCTCACGCAGCCGCTTGCGGCTCGCGCGGTTCATCAATAAATGCTGGACTTAGAGGTGCCTACAAGAGTATGCTACCTGCACGGCAGAGCCTGGCAAGCTACCCGTGTTGTATTTGATATATGCCAAATACCAATAACAATTATAGACCTCATTCCGGAATGGATTGGGGCTCTTTATGTTCCTAGAGCAAGCAGATGCCTTGGGCTCTACTAGCATGAGACAGGACATATGGAGATGTTACTGGGGCCCGCTCGAGCAAATCGATGATGAACGGGAAGACAGTGATACAGTGATTCACAATAGCCAGAATCTGGAATCAACCAGAGTGCCCTAGAACAGATAACTGGATAAAGAAACTTTGGTACATCTACACACACACAAAAAAAAATGGAATACTATGAAACTGCTAGGATAAACAAAATTACTAATTTGCCTATGAATGGATGGACAAGGAGAGGATCGTGCTGAGTAAAATTAGCCAGAGGGAAAGGACAGATATAGAATGACTGCATTTTTTTTTGCCGGATATAAAAAAATATATACTATTATACCAATATCCAAGGCCAGAAAAAACATGGATCAGGATGTCTTGTCAATGGGTGGAATCAACTGCAAGTGTGTTGGAGTCAGAAGTTAAGTAAGACAGAGAAGGGAACAGTGTGCTAACAATCATTGGAAATATTAATACCAGCCTAGAACTGAGCATTGAATGTAGGCAAAGGGATATACATGATAACCTCTAAGTATATATATTGCAAGCCACAATGTAGAGGAGACAGCAGAGAGAAATAGAGAGAGGTCAGAGAGAGAGAGAAAGAGAGAGGGAAAAGAGGCAAAGTTCCTGCCATAGAGGCAGGCTGGGGAGGGGGGAGGGAATCAGGGGACATTGGTGTTGGGAAATGGGCACTGGTGGAGCAATCAATGCTGGAACACTCTATGACAGGAACCCAAACATGGACATCTTTGTAATTGTGTATTTCACGCTGGTATAATAAAAAAGCAAATTAAAAATAAATGGATAAATAAATAAATAAAGCACTAGGTTTATTTCTACTGTTAATACCCTATAAATTTTGGATACGTGTTTCCTGCCCCTCGAGAAGTTGCAGGAGTGGCTGCGGTGCACACATGACTGTGTTGACAGGTGGCAGACAGGAGACCGGCTTGTCTACACCCAGGGCTCTGCCCCATGGGCCCTTGTTGGTTGATGGTCTGGCATATAAAGAGACTGCCCGCTCCCCTGGGATGAACCCAGAGTCATGGCAGAGTCTGGCAAGCTAGCTGTGGTGTATTCAATATGCCAAAAACAGTAACAACAATGGACCTCATTCTCAATGAATGGAGATGTTACTGGTGCCTGCTCAAGCAAATTGCAGAACAATGGGAAGAAAAGTGACAAGTGACAAATGGTGTGATTTCTGATTCAATTTTTTGAAAAGATAATTGCTGTTTACTAGGACAGAATTTTTTTTTAACTTTTATGAGGCTTTACTTTCACAGGTTCTGGAATACATCAGCAATTGGTAAACCCCAAACTTAGGTTGCCTGCTGGGCCCTGGCCATGGGTGGGCCAAGATGGCTACCACTACGTGTTAAGGCTCAGCCGGAAAAACAGAGAGGAGAGGGCGAAGAGGCAAGAAAGAGAGCACCAGAAGCTGGAGCAATAGCACAGCAGGTAGGGTGTTTGCTTTGCACGCAGCTGACCTGGGTTTGATCCCTGGCATCCCATATGGTTCACCGAGCACAGCCAGGAGTAATTTCTGAACAAAGAGCTAGGAGTAACCCCTGAGGGTAGTACAGAATTTTTTTTTAATCAGAGCCCATGAATCTGAATATACTATTGAACTTTTTGTTACTATAGGTTCCAAAATGCTATTGCTTCTTATACTTCTCAGCTAAATAGCCTCTGATTGGGTAGGTGACAAAGCTAATATGTTCTCTATCCTAGAGTCTTAAATAAAACACCAAAAGGGTACTTATGAAGGAATGCCAAGGGTCAAGCTTCCTTTGTTTCCCAATTACTTTTGGGACATGTTCTTCCTAGTATTTCCAACTTCACTAGCTTCTGGTAATTAGTAAGCAGGCCTTTGTAAATTCACAAACCTCATGAATTTTTTTTTAGTGAACTTGGACAGTTGTTCTGACAGAACTCAGGACAACTGAGGCAGAAAAATACTGCTAGACAGTTGTCAACCTTTTCCTTTCTTCTAAACGTTGGTCTTGGATAGAAGAGTGTCTTTTTTGTTCTTTTTTGGTCACACCCCGGCGACGCTTAGGCGTTACTCCTGGCTCTTTGCTCAGGAATTACTGCTGGCGGTGCTCGGGGGACCATATGGGATGCCAGGGGTCAAACCGGGTCTGGCGAGTGCAAGGCAAATGCCTTACCCACTGTGCTATCGCTCTGGCCCCAGAAGAGTGTCTTTTTAGCATAGTAAAATACTAAAGGCTATGAGTGAAAATAAAACGCCTCTTTCTAGTCTTCTTTTCTACCAGTTCTCTAAATGTCACTCTCAGTAGGTACCAGGTCTGAAATTTAAGACACACACTTTAACATTTTAAACTGATCAATCTCTTACTTTACCTAAGAGAGATACTCAGCTTCCTGGATACAACAGATGAATCTTCACGCTAACACCTCCCTGCCTCTGATCTAACAAATTTTTTATTGTAGTGCTCAACACTTAAAAGTTTAATACTCTGGTTTAACATAATTCTTTCAAAGGAACTCAACTCAGACTAAATTTTTAGAAGAAAGAAGGGAGAAAGAAATGAAGATAGGAAACATTTAAAATCGAAGAAAACGCAAGAGAGAATTCTATTAGAAGATTAATGTAAATCCCAGGTGATGTCATTGATCACATGCTTCTAAGATTGTCTTGCCTATTACTGTGTATGCTGGAGTCAATCTCAATTGCACTCTTGGCAATGGTTTAGAAAACATAATCTCTTGAATATCTACACCTTTACTTTTATATTCCATGATTTTTGAGGGGGAAAATATGACCATTTCTTTTTCAACACTTTAATAATAATTTCATTGAAAAGTTTTCACTAGTTCTGCTCAAGTTTCTTACTGGCTCAAAGACCTTGATATTGCCCAGTGCTCAATCTGCTGTTTTTCCTCCACCTAGAGAGGTAGGCGCTAAATAGCAGTTCACTTTTACTGGGAAAATAGGGAGACTGTACAGAAGAGTAAACACAATAAATATTGACTAATATTTCTATAAAGTGTACTCCTTTTTTAGCCTGTGTTTCACCTGAGATTTTTTTTCAGATGGAAAGTAAAAAATTTCCCCTTATCAAAGACTTTCAACTTCTTCCATGACCAATTTTCCATCATTTCTGGGAGCTTGTTGAAGGTCAGAATTACCCTTGCTTGCATAAGCCTGGACCTCTAAGTTATCTTTTGCAATGCCTTTGGTTTCTTGACTCATCACTGAAATCCAGGTAGAGGAAATTATCTCCCTAGGAGCTGACAGCTTAAACACTATCACAGTTCTAACTAAGTAGTTAGTTGGGTTATCTCTGCTCCAGGATAGGGAGTTCTCCATGGCATTCCAGATGCTAAAACACAGTGACTTCATACTTCCAGCATCTCAGAAGTCTGGGATAACAGTTTCTTTATACTGAGTTCTGAGACCAAAGAGCTGGACTAAAGGCTCTGACAGTCTTCTTACAGACCCGCACTGAACTTGACTTGCAACTCATTTCCTATGCTAGATTTTGTCCTGCAAAACCTAGTGAGTGTGTTTTGTTGTTTCTCTTCTTTCCTGACAGTTATTTGTCTGACCTTTCCTCAGATCCTAGGCAGTTTAGATCCTGGAGGGCCCTCTGCTGGGTCTGCCCTCTTGCTTTGATCAAATGTGATGATAAGATGAGACAATCTCTTAGACATTAGCTCTAAAGGAAACTCCTTATGGCTTGTGGTGATTTGTAGTTCTAGAGAATTACTTAGTGGAGACTCCATCTTTCCTTTCTGGAGGCTCTAACAAATTCCAAGGTCAACAATTATGTCAGTTCCCAATCAACAACAGCAATGAAGCCAGCTGCCACTGACAGTCCCAAGCTGCCTTTAAAAAAAAGCTTCCACCCCTCCTCCATTTTGCCGAGCCTGGTGGACCCGCCCAGGAACTGCCCGGGAACCAGTATGCAGAGCTCGCAAGCGGCTGGGAGACTGGAGCCGGCTCGCGCCGGCCCAGCTGACGATGGGATCCCAAGGAGGGCAGATGGGTTTTGGGTGTTGGCCCATCGCCTCTGGGGGTCCCAGAAGCAGCCAGATGAAACTCGCCCATCACACTAGCCACCATCTTCGCTGTCCGGACGCTGAGAAACTGACCCACCGAACAGATCAACTGAGCAAGACCAGTTCGAGCCCAGGTAGGCGGCTCCCAGAAGCGGGAATCACTGGGAATTCGCCAGATGGAGTCAGGGGTTAAGCCACTCCCCCTCCCTCCATTTTGCCGAAGCCTGGTGGACCCGCCCAGGAACTGCCCGGGAACCAGTATGCAGAGCTTCGCAAGCGGCTGGGGAGACTGGAGCCGGCTCGCGCCGGGCCCAGCTGACGATGGGATCCCAAGGGAGGGCAGATGGGTTTTCGGTGTTGGCCCATCGCCTCTGGGGGTCCCAGAAGCAGCCAGATGAAACTCGCCCATCACACTAGCCACCATCTTCGCTGTCCGGACGCTGAGAAACTGACCCACCCAACAGATCAGCTGAGCAAGACCAGTTCGAGCCCAGGTAGGCGGCTCCCAGAAGCGGGAATCACTGGGAATTCGCCAGATGGAGTCAGGGTTAAGCCACTCCCCCTCCTCCATTTTGCCGAAGCCTGGTGGACCCGCCCAGGAACTGCCCGGAACCAGTATGCAGAGCTTCGCAAGCGGCTGGGAGACTGGAGCCCGGCTCGCGCGGCCCAGCTGACGATGGGATCCCCAAGGAGGGCAGATGGGTTTTGGGTGTTGGCCCATCGCCTGGGGGTCCCAGAAGCAGCCAGATGAAACTCGCCCCATCACACTAGCCACCATCTTCGCTGTCCGGACGCTGAGAAACTGACCCACCGAACAGATCAACTGAGCAAGACCAGTTCCGAGCCCAGGTAGGCGGCTCCCAGAAGCGGGAATCACTGGGAATTCGCCAGATGGAGTCAGGGTTAAGCCACTCCCCCTCCTCCATTTTGCCGAGCCTGGTGGACCCGCCCAGGAACTGCCCGGGGAACCAGTATGCAGAGCCGCAAGCGGCTGGGGAGACTGGAGCCACGGCTCGCGCCGGGCCCAGCTGACGATGGGATCCCCAAGGAGGGCAGATGGGTTTTTGGGTGTTGGCCCATCGCCTCTGGGGGTCCCAGAAGCAGCCAGATGAAACTCGCCCATCACACTAGCCACCATCTTCCCGCTGTCCGGACGCTGAGAAACTGACCCACTAACAGATCAACTGAGCAAGACCAGTTCGAGCCCAGGTAGGCGGCTCCCAGAAGCGGGAATCACTGGGAATTCGCCAGATGGAGTCAGGGGTTAAGCCACTCCCCCTCCTCCATTTTGCCGAGCCTGGTGGACCCGCCCAGGAACTGCCCGGGAACCAGTATGCAGAGCCGCAAGCGGCTGGGGAGACTGGAGCCGGCTCGCGCCGGCCCAGCTGACGATGGGATCCCAAGGAGGGCAGATGGGTTTTGGGTGTTGGCCCATCGCCTCTGGGGGTCCCAGAAGCAGCCAGATGAAACTCGCCCATCACACTAGCCACCATCTTCGCTGTCCGGACGCTGAGAAACTGACCCACGTAACAGATCAACTGAGCAAGACCAGTTCGAGCCCAGGTAGGCGGCTCCCAGAAGCGGGAATCACTGGGAATTCGCCAGATGGAGTCAGGGTTAAGCCACTCCCCCCCTCCTCCATTTTGCCGAAGCCTGGTGGACCCGCCCAGGAACTGCCCGGGAACCAGTATGCAGAGCTTCGCAAGCGGCTGGGGAGACTGGAGCCCGGCTCGCGCCGGGCCCAGCTGACGATGGGATCCCAAGGAGGGCAGATGGGTTTTGGGTGTTGGCCCATCGCCTCTGGGGGTCCCAGAAGCAGCCAGATGAAACTCGCCCATCACACTAGCCACCATCTTCGCTGTCCGGACGCTGAGAAACTGACCCACGAACAGATCAACTGAGCAAGACCAGTTCGAGCCCAGGTAGGCGGCTCCCAGAAGCGGGAATCACTGGGAATTCGCCAGATGGAGTCAGGGTTAGCCACTCCCCTCCTCCATTTTGCCGAGCCTGGTGGACCCGCCCAGGAACTGCCCGGGAACCAGTATGCAGAGCTCGCAAGCGGCTGGGGAGACTGGAGCCCGGCTCGCGCCGGGCCCAGCTGACGATGGGATCCCAAGGAGGGCAGATGGGTTTTGGGTGTTGGCCCATCGCCTCTGGGGGTCCCAGAAGCAGCCAGATGAAACCTCGCCCATCACACTAGCCACCATCTTCGCTGTCCGGACGCTGAGAAACTGACCCACGAACAGATCAACTGAGCAAGACCAGTTCGAGCCCAGGTAGGCGGCTCCCAGAAGCGGGAATCACTGGGAATTCGCCAGATGGAGTCAGGGTTAAGCCACCCCCCTCCTCCATTTTGCCGAGCCTGGTGGACCCGCCCAGGAACTGCCCGGGAACCAGTATGCAGAGCTTCGCAAGCGGCTGGGGGAGACTGGAGCCCGGCTCGCGCCGGGCCCAGCTGACGATGGGGATCCCAAGGAGGGCAGATGGGTTTTGGGTGTTGGCCCATCGCCTCTGGGGGTCCCAGAAGCAGCCAGATGAAACCTCGCCCATCACACTAGCCACCATCTTCGCTGTCCGGACGCTGAGAAACTGACCCACCGAACAGATCAACTGAGCAAGACCAGTTCGAGCCCAGGTAGGCGGCTCCCAGAAGCGGGAATCACTGGGAATTCCGCCAGATGGAGTCAGGGTTAAGCCACTCCCCCTCCTCCATTTTGCCGAGCCTGGTGGACCCGCCCAGGAACTGCCCGGGAACCAGTATGCAGAGCCCGCAAGCGGCTGGGGAGACTGGAGCCCGGCTCGCGCCGAGCCCAGCTGACGATGGGATCCCAAGGAGGGCAGATGGGTTTTGGGTGTTGGCCCATCGCCTCCGGGGTCCCAGAAGCAGCCAGATGAAACTCGCCCATCACACTAGCCACCATCTTCGCTGTCCGGACGCTGGAGAAACTGACCCACCGAACAGATCAACTGAGCAAGACCAGTTCGAGCCCAGGTGAGGCGGCTCCCCAGAAGCGGGAATCACTGGGAATTCGCCAGATGGAGTCAGGGTTGCCACCCCCTCCTCCATTTTGCCGAGCCTGGTGGACCCGCCCAGGAACCGCCCGGAACCAGTATGCAGAGCCGCAAGCGGCTGGGGAGACTGGAGCCGGCTCGGCGCCGAGCCCAGCTTGACGATGGGATCCCAAGGAGGGCAGATGGGTTTTGGGTGTTGGCCCATCGCCTCTGGGGGTCCCCAGAAGCAGCCAGATGAAACTCGCCCATCACACTAGCCACCATCTTCGCTGTCCGGACGCTGAGAAACTGACCTACGAACAGATCAACTGAGCAAGACCAGTTCGAGCCCAGGTAGGCGGCTCCCAGAAGCGGGAATCACTGGGAATTCCGCCAGATGGAGTCAGGGTTAGCCACTCCCCCTCCTCCATTTTGCCGAAGCCTGGTGGACCCGCCCAGGAACTGCCCGGGAACCAGTATGCAGAGCTTCGCAAGCGGCTGGGAGACTGGAGCCACGCTCGCGCCGAGCCCAGCTGACGATGGGATCCCAAGGAGGGCAGATGGGTTTTGGGTGTTGGCCCATCGCCTCTGGGGGTCCCAGAAGCAGCCAGATGAAATCTCGCCCATCACACTAGCCACCATCTTCGCTGTCCGACGCTGAGAAACTGACCCACCGAACAGATCAACTGAGCAAGACCAGTTCGAGCCCAGGTAGGCGGCTCCCAGAAGCGGGAATCACTGGGAATTCGCCAGATGGAGTCAGGGGAAGCTCACCCCCCTCCTCCATTTTGCCGAGCCTGGTGGACCCGCCCAGGAACTGCCCGGGAACCAGTATGCAGAGCCGCAAGCGGCTGGGGAGACTGGAGCCGGCTCGCGCCGAGCCCAGCTGACGATGGGATCCCCAAGGAGGGCAGATGGGTTTTTGGGTGTTGGCCCATCGCCTCTGGGGGTCCCCAGAAGCAGCCAGATGAAACCTCGCCCATCACACTAGCCACCATCTTCGCTGTCCGGACGCCTGAGAAACTGACCCACGAACAGATCAACTGAGCAAGACCAGTTCGAGCCCAGGTAGGCGGCCCCCAGAAGCGGGAATCACTGGGAATTCGCCAGATGGAGTCAGGGTTAAGCCCTCCCCCTCCCTCCATTTTGCCGAGCCTGGTGGACCCGCCCCAGGAACCGCCCGGGAACCAGTATGCAGAGCTTCGCAAGCGGCTGGGGAGACTGGAGCCAGGCTCGCGCCGGCCCAGCTGACGATGGGATCCCCAAGGAGGGCAGATGGGTTTTGGGTGTGGGCCCATCGCCTCTGGGGGTCCCAGAAGCAGCCAGATGAAACTCGCCCATCACACTAGCCACCATCTTCGCTGTCCGACGCTGAGAAACTGACCCACGAACAGATCAACTGAGCAAGACCAGTTCGAGCCCAGGTAGGCGGCTCCCAGAAGCGGGAATCACTGGGAATTCGCCAGATGGAGTCAGGGTTAGGCCACTCCCCCTCCTCCATTTTGCCGAGCCTGGTGGACCCGCCCAGGAACTGCCCGGGAACCAGTATGCAGAGCTTCGCAAGCGGCTGGGGAGACTGGAGCCACGGCTCGCGCCGGGCCCAGCTGACGATGGGATCCCAAGCGAGGGCAGATGGGTTTTTGGGTGTTGGCCCATCGCCTCTGGGGGTCCCCAGAAGCAGCCAGATGAAACTCGCCCATCACACTAGCCACCATCTTCGCTGTCCGGACGCTGAGAAACTGACCTACCGAACAGATCAACTGAGCAAGACCAGTTCGAGCCCAGGTAGGCGGCTCCCAGAAGCGGGAATCACTGGGAATTCGCCAGATGGAGTCAGGGTTAAGCCACCCCCTCCTCCATTTTGCCGAAGCCTGGTGGACCCGCCCAGGAACTGCCCGGGAACCAGTATGCAGAGCTCGCAAGCGCCGGGGAGACTGGAGCCGGCTCGCGCCGGCCCAGCTGACGCATGGGATCCCAAGGAGGGCAGATGGGTTTTGGGTGTTGGCTCATCGCCTCTGGGGGCCCCAGAAGCAGCCAGATGAAACTCGCCCATCACACTAGCCACCATCTTCGCTGTCCGGACGCTGAGAAACTGACCTACCGAACAGATCAACTGAGCAAGACCAGTTCGAGCCCAGGTAGGCGGCTCCCAGAAGCGGGAATCACTGGGAATTCCGCCAGATGGAGTCAGGGTTAAAGCTTCACTCCCCCTCCTCCATTTTGCCGAAGCCTGGTGGACCCGCCCAGGGAACCCCCGGGAACCAGTATGCAGAGCTTCGCAGCGGCTGGGAGACTGGAGCCCAGGCTCGCGCCGGGCCCAGCTGACGATGGGATCCCAAGGAGGGTAGATGGGTTTTGGGTGTGGGCCCATCGCCTCTGGGGGTCTGAAGCAGCCAGATGAAACTCGCCCATCACACTAGCCACCATCTTCGCTGGTCCGGACTGAGAAACTGACCCCCGAACAGATCAACTGAGCAAGACCAGCTCCGAGCCCAGGCAGGCGGCTCCCAGAGCGGGAATCACGGGAATTCGCCAGATGGAGTCAGGGTTAAGTTCACTCCCCCTCCTCCATTTTGCCGAAGCCTGGTGGACCCGCCCAGGAACTGCCCGGGAACCAGTATGCAGAGCTTCTAGCGGCTGGGGAGACTTGAGTGGCTCGCGCCGGCCCAGCTGACGATGGGATCCCCAAGGAGGGCAGATGGGTTTTGGGTGTTGGCCCATCGCCTCTGGGGGTTCCTGAAGCAGCCAGATGAAACCCCGCTCATCACACTAGCCACCATCTTCGCTGTCCGGACGCTGAGAAACTGACCCTACGAACAGATCAAAGAGCAAGACCAGTTCGAGCCCAGGTAGGCGGCTCCCAGAAGCGGGAATCACTGGGAATTCGCCAGATGGAGCCTGGGGTTAAGCCCCTCCTCCTCCATTTTGCCGAGGCCTGGTGGACCCGCCCAGGAACTGCCCGGGAACCAGTATGCAGAGCTCCTAGCAGGCTGGGAGACTGGAGCCGGCTCGCGCCGGGCCCAGCTGACGCATGGGATCCCAAGGAGGGAGAGGGGTTTTGGGTGTTGGCCCATCGTCTCAAGGTCCCCAGAAGCAGCCTGATGCCTCTCGCCCCATCACACTAGCCTCTTTCTTCCCATGTCCGAACTGAGAAACTGACCCACGAACAGATCAACTGAGCAAGACCAGTTCGAGCCCAGGGGTGGCGGCTCCCAGAAGCGGGAATCACTGGGAATTCGCCAGATGGAGTCAGGTTAAGCCACCCCCCTCCTCCATTTTGCCGAGCCTGGTGGACCCGCCCAGGAACTGCCCGGAACCAGTATGCAGAGCTCGCAAGCGGCTGGGAGACTGGAGCCGGCTCGCGCCGGGCCCAGCTGACGATGGGATCCCAGGGAGGGCAGATGGGTTTTGGGTGTTGGCCCATCGCCTCTGGGGGTCCCAGAAGCAGCCAGATGAAACTCGCCCATCACACTAGCCACCATCTTCGCTGTCGGGCGCTGAGAAACGGACCCACGAACAGATCAACTGAGCAAGACCAGTTCAGAGCCCAGGTAGGCGGCTCCCAGAAGGGAATCACTGGGAATTCGCCAGATGGAGTCAGGGTTAAGCCACTCCCCTCCTCCATTTTGCACTGAGCCTGGTGGACCCGCCCAGGGAACTGCCCGGGAACCAGTATGCAGAGCTAAGCGGCTGGGAGACTGGAGCCACGCGGCTCAGCCCAGCTGACGATGGGATCCCAAGGAGGCAGATGGGTTTTGGGTGTTGGCCCATCGCCTCTGGGGGTCCCAGAAGCAGCCAGATGAAACTTCGCCCATCACACTAGCCACCATCTCGCTGTCGGACGCTGAGAAACTGACCCGCAACAGATCAACTGAGCAAGACCAGTTCGAGCCCAGGTAGGCGGCTCCCAGAAGCGGGAATCACTGGGAATTCGCCAGATGGAGTCAGGGGTTAGCCGCTCTCCCCCTCCTCCATTTCGCAGGCCTGGTGGACCCGCCAGGAACTGCCCGGGAACCAGTATGCAGAGCCATTGCGGCTGGGAGACAGGGCTGGCCCGCGCCCGGCCCAGCTGACGATGGGATCCCAAGAGGAGGCAGATGGGTTTTGGGTGTTGGCCCATCGCCTCTGGGGGTCCCAGAAGCAGCCAGATGAAACTTCGCCTCATCACACTAGCCACCATCTTCGCTGTCGGACGCTGAGAAAATGACCCACGAACAGATCAACTGAGCAAGACCAGTTGAGCCCAGGTAGCGGCTCCCAGAAGCGGGAATCACTGGGAAGTCGCCAGATGGAGTCAGGGTTAAGCCACTCCCCCTCCTCCATTTTGCCGAGCCTGGTGGACCCGCCCAGGAACTGCCCGGGAACCAGTATGCAGAGCCGCATAGCGGCTGGGGAGACTGGAGCCCGGCTCGCGCCGGCCCAGCTGACGATGGGATCCCAAGGAGGGCAGATGGGTTTTAGGTGTTGGCCCATCGCCTCTGGGGGTCCCGGAAGCAGCCAGATGAAACTTCGCCCATCCACACTAGCCACCATCTTAGCTGTCCGGCCGCTGAGAAACTGACCCCACGACCAGATCAACTGAGCAAGACCAGTTCCGAGCCCAGGTAGGCGGCTCCCAGAAGCGGGAATCACTGGGAATTCGCCAGATGGAGTCAGGGTTAAGCCCTCCCCCCTCCTCCATTTTGCCGGCCTGGTGGACCCCCCCAGGAACTGCCGGAACCAGTATGCAGAGCCCAAGCGGCTGGGGAGACTGGAGCCCGGCTCGCGCCGGGCCCAGCTGACGATGGGATCCCAAGGAGGGCAGATGGGTTTTGGGTGTTGGCCCATCGCCTCTGGGGGGTCGGAAGCAGCCAGATGAAGCTTCGCCCCATCACACTAGCCACCATCTTCGCTGCCGGACGCTGAGAACTTGACCACGACCAGATCAACTCAGCAAGACCAGTTCCGAGCCCAGGTAGGCGGCTCCCAGAAGCGGGAATCACTGGGAATTCGCCAGATGGAGTCAGGGTTAAGCCACTCCCCCCTCCTCCATTTTGCCGAGCCTGGTGGACCCGCCCAGGAACTGCCGGGGAACCAGTATGCAGAGCTTAAGCGGCTGGGGGGAGACTGGAGCCGGCTCGCGCCGGGCCCAGCTGACGATGGGATCCCAAGGAGGGCAGATGGGTTTTGGGTGTTGGCCCATCGCCTCTGGGGGTCCCGAAGCAGCCAGATGAAACTCGCCCATCACACTAGCCACCATCTTCGCTGTCGGACGCTGAGAAACTGACCCACGACCAGATCAACTCGAGCAAGACCAGTTCGAGCCCAGGTGGCGGCTCCCAGAAGCGGGAATCACTGGGAATTCGCCAGATGGAGTCAGGGGTTAAGCCACTCCCCCTCCTCCCATTTGCCGAGCCTGGTGGCCGCCCAGGAACTGCCCGGGAACCAGTATGCAGAGCTTCTGGCGGCTGGGGAGACTGGAGCCCGGCTCGCGCGGCCCAGCTGGCGATGGGATCCCAAGGAGGGCAGATGGGTTTTGGGTGTTGGCCCATCGCCTCTGGGGGTCCCGGAAGCAGCCAGATGAAACTTCGCCCATCACACTAGCCACCATCTTCGCTGTCCGGACGCTGAGAAACTGACCCCGACCAGATCAACTGAGCAAGACCAGTTCGAGCCCAGGTAGGCGGCTCCCAGAAGCGGGAATCACTGGGAATTCCCGCCAGATGGAGTCAGGGTTAAGCCACTCCCCCCTCCTCCATTTTGCCGAGCCTGGTGGACCCGCCCAGGAACTGCCCGGGAACCAGTATGCAGAGCCCAAGCTGGCGGCTGGGGAGACTGGAGCCGGCTCGCGCCGGGCCCAGCTGGCGATGGGATCCCAAGGAGGGCAGATGGGTTTTGGGTGTTGGCCCATCGCACCTCTGGGGGTCCCGAAGCAGCCAGATGAAACTTCCGCCCATCACACTAGCCACCATCTTAGCTGTCCGGGCGCTGAGAAACTGACCCACGACCAGATCAACTCAGCAAGACCAGTTCGAGCCCAGGTAGGCGCTCCCAGAAAGCGGGAATCACTGGGAGTCGCCAGATGGAGTCAGGGCTTAAGCCACTCCCCCTCCTCCATTTTGCCGAGCCTGGTGGACCGCCCAGGAACTGCCCGGGAACCAGTATGCGGAGCCCACCGCGGCTGGGGAGACTGGAGCCGGCTCGCGCGAGCCCAGCTGCGATGGGATCCCAAGGAGGGCAGATGGGTTTTAGGTGTTGGCCCATCGCCTCTGAGGGGTCCCGGAAGCAGCCAGATGAAACTCGCCCATCACACTAGCCACCATCTTCGCTGTCGGACCGCTGAGAAACTGACCCACGAACAGATCAACTCAGCAAGACCGGTTCCGGGCCCCAGGTAGGCGGCTCCCAGAAGCGGGAATCACTGGGAATTCGCCAGATGGAGTCAGGGTTAAGCCCTCCCTCCTCTCCATTTTGCCGAGCCTGGTGGACCCGCCCAGGAACTGCCGGGGAACCAGTATGCAGAGCTTCGCAAGCGGCTGGGGAGACTGGAGCCCGGCTCGCGCCGAGCCCAGCTGGCGATGGGATCCCAAGAGGAGGGCAGATGGGTTTTGGGTGTTGGCCCATGACGCCTCTGGGGGTCCCCAAAAAGCAGCCGCCCATCACACTAGCCACCATCTTCGCTGTCCGGCCGCTGAGAAACTGACCCACGACCAGATCAACTCAGCAAGACCAGTTCGAGCCCAGGTAGGCGGCTCCCAGAAGCGGGAATCACTGGGAATTCGCCAGATGGAGTCAGGGTTAAGCCACTCCCCCTCCTCCATTTTGCCGAGCCTGGTGGACCCGCCCAGGAACTACCGGGAACCAGTATGCAGAGCTCGCCAGCGGCTGGGGAGACTGGAGCCCGGCTCGCGCCGAGCCCAGCTGACGATGGGGATCCCAAGGAGAGCAGATGGGTTTTTGGGTGTTGGCCCATCGCCTCTGGGGGTCCCAGAAGCAGCCCAGATGAAACTTCGCCCATCACACTAGCCACCATCTTAGCTGTCCGGACGGCTGAGAACTGACCCACGACCAGATCAACTCAGCAAGACCAGTTCGAGAACCCAGATCGCCGCGGCTAGCGCCCGCGTGATCCACTAAAATAGTGAAACAGTAATGTCCATTTGTGCACTTGTATTCCCGAAAGAGCAGGAAAGTTTGTCGGGGAAGGAGATATAGAGACGAAGGAAATGACATACAGAATCTGCCAGGTAGTTGGGGTGCGGGGGGGGAGGGAGGTGGGGACATTGGTGATGGTAGATGGGTTTTGGGTGGAGGGGATGGGTGTTGGAACACTGTGGATCCAAAACTCTACATGAGCATCTTTCAATTGTATGTCTAAAAATGGTGTAATGATATTTGGGGAAAAAATAAAATTAAAAAAAAAAAAAAAAAAAAAAA
>JAJIBD010024754.1:0-12942 GCA_021461705.1 Cryptotis parvus
AGCCCAGCTGGCGATGGGATCCCGAGGAGGGCAGATGGGTTTTGGGTGTTGGCCCCTCGCCTCTGAGGGTCCCGGAAGCAGCCAGATGAAACTACGCCCATCACACTAGCCACCATCTTCGCTGTCCGGACTGAAACTGACCCACGAACAGATCAACTGAGCAAGACCAGTTCGAGCCCAGGTAGGCGGCTCCCAGAAGCGGGAATCACTGGGAGCTCGCCAGATGGAGTCAGGGTTAAGCCACTCCCCCTCCCTCCATTTTGCCGAGCCTGGTGGACCGCCCAGGAACTGCCGGGAACCAGTATGCAGAGCTTAGCGGCTGGGGAGACTGGAGCCGGCTCAGCGCCGAGCCCAGCTGACGATGGGATCCCAAGGAGGGCAGATGGGTTTTGGGTGTTGGCCCATCGCCTCTGGGGGTCCCGGAAGCAGCCAGATGAAACTACGCCCATCACACTAGCCACCATCTTAGCTGTCCGGACGCTGAGAAGCTGCCCCGAACAGATCAACTGAGCAAGACCAGTTCGAGCCCAGGTAGGCGGCTCCCAGAAGCGGGAATCACTGGGAATTCGCCAGATGGAGTCAGGGTTAAGCCACTCCCCCTCCTCCATTTTGCGAGCCTGGTGGACCCGCCCAGGAACTGCCGGGGAACCAGTATGCAGAGCCCATAAGCGGCTGGGGAGACTGGAGCCCGGCTCGCGCCGAGCCCAGCTGACGATGGGATCCCAGAGGAGGGCAGATGGGTTTTGGGTGTTGGCCCATCGCCTCTGGGGGGTCCCAGGAAGCAGCCAGATGAAACCTCGCCCATCACACTAGCCACCATCTTCGCTGTCCGGACGCTGGAAACTGACCCACGAACAGATCCAACTGAGCAAGACCAGTTCGGAGGCCCAGGTAGGCGGCTCCCAGAAGCGGGAATCACTGGGAATTCGCCAGATGGAGTCAGGGTTAAGCCACTCCCCCTCCTCCATTTTGCCGAGCCTGGTGGACCGGCCCAGGAACTCCCCGGGAACCAGTATGCAGAGCCGCAAGCGGCTGGGGAGACTGGAGCCGGCCGCGCCGAGCCCAGCTGGCGATGGGATCCCAGAGGAGGGCAGATGGGTTTTGGGTGTTGGCCCATCGCCTCTAGGGGTCCCGGAAGCAGCCAGATGAAACTACGCCCATCACACTAGCCACCATCTTAGCTGTCGGGACTGAGAAACTGACCCACGAACAGATCAACTGAGCAAGACCAGTTCGGGGCCCAGGTAGGCGGCTCCCAGAAGCGAGGAATCACTGGGAATTCGCCAGATGGAGTCAGGGTTAAGCCCACTCCCCCCTCCTCCATTTTGCCGAGCCTGGTGGACCCGCCCAGGAACCACGACCAGTATGCAGAAGCCTACAAGCGGCTGGGGGACTGGAGCCCGGCTCGCGCCGAGCCCAGCTGACGATGGGATCCCGAGGGAGGGCAGATGGGGTTTTGGTGGCCCATCGCCTCTGGAGGGTCCCGGAAGCAGCCAGATGAAACTTCGCCCATCACACTAGCCACCATCTTCGCTGTCGGACCTGAGAAACTGACCCACGAACAGATCAACTGAGCAAGACCAGTTCGGAGCCCAGGTAGGCGGCTCCCAGAAGCGGGAATCACTGGGAATTCGCCAGATGGAGTCAGGGTTAAGCCACTCCCCCTCCTCCATTTTGCCGAGCCTGGTGGACCCGCCCAGGGAACTGCCGGGAACCAGTATGCAGAAGCTCATGGCGGCTGGGGAGACTGGAGCCCGGCTCGCGCCGAGCCCAGCTGGCGATGGGATCCCAAGGAGGGCAGATGGGTTTTGGGTGTTGGCCCATCGCCTCTGAGGGGTCCCGGAAGCAGCCAGATGAAACTCGCCCATCACACTAGCCACCATCTTCGCTGTCCGGACGCTGAGAAGCTGACCCACGAACAGATCCAACTGAGCAAGACCAGTTCGAGCCCAGGTAGGCGGCTCCCAGAAGCGGGAATCACTGGGAATTCGCCAGATGGAGTCAGGGTTAAGCCACTCCCCCTCCTCCATTTGCCGAGCCTGGTGGACCCGCCCAGGAACTGCCCGGGAACCAGTATGCAGAGCCATAGCGGCTGGGGAGACTGGAGCCCGGCTCGCGCCGAGCCCAGCTGATGATGGGATCCCGAGGAGGGCAGATGGGTTTTGGGTGTTGGCCCATCGCCTCTGGGGGTCCCGGAAGCAGCCAGATGAAACTTCGCCCATCACACTAGCCACCATCTTCGCTGTCGGGCGCTGGAAACTGACCCACGAACAGATCAACTGGGCAAGACCAGTTCCGAGCCCAGGTAGGCGGCTCCCAGAAGCGGGAATCACTGGGAATTCGCCAGATGGAGTCAGGGGTTAAGCCACTCCCCCCCTCCTCCATTTTGCCGAGCCTGGTGGACCCGCCCAGGAACTGCCCGGGAACCAGTATGCAGAGCTTCGCAGCGGCTGGGGAGACTGGAGCCCGGCTCGCGCCGAGCCCAGCTGGTGATGGGATCCCGAGGAGGGCAGATGGGTTTTGGGTGTTGGCCCATCGCCTCTGGGGGTCCCGGAAGCAGCCAGATGAAACTCGCCCATCACACTAGCCACCATCTTCGCTGTCGGACTGAGAAACTGACCCACGAACAGATCAACTGAGCAAGACCAGTTCGAGCCCAGGTAGGCGGCTCCCAGAGCGGGAATCACTGGGAATTCGCCAGATGGAGTCAGGGTTAAGCCACTCCCCCCTCCTCCATTTTGCCGAGCCTGGTGGACCCGCCCAGGAACTGCCCGGGAACCAGTATGCAGAGCCGCATAGCGGCTGGGGAGACTGGAGCCCGGCTCGCGCCGAGCCCAGCTGGCGATGGGATCCCGAGGAGGGCAGATGGGTTTTGGGTGTTGGCCCATCGCCTCTGGGGGTCCCGGAAGCAGCCAGATGAAACTTCGCCCATCACACTAGCCACCATCTTCGCTGTCCGGGCGCTGAGAAACTGACCCACGAACAGATCAACTGAGCAAGACCAGTTCGAGCCCAGGTAGGCGGCTCCCAGAAGCGGGAATCACTGGGAATTCGCCAGATGGAGTCAGGGTTAAGCCACTCCCCCCCCTCCTCCATTTTGCCGAGCCTGGTGGACCCGCCCAGGAACTGCCCGGGAACCAGTATGCAGAGCTTCGCAGCGGCTGGGGAGACTGGGCCCGGCTCGCGCCGAGCCCAGCTGGCGATGGGATCCCGAGGGAGGGCAGATGGGTTTTGGGTGTTGGCCCATCGCCTCTGGGGGTCCCGGAAGCAGCCAGATGAAACTCGCCCATCACACTAGCCACCATCTTCGCTGTCCGGACGCTGAGAAACTGACCCACGAACAGATCAACTGAGCAAGACCAGTTCGAGCCCAGGTAGGCGGCTCCCAGAAGCGGGAATCACTGGGAATTCGCCAGATGGAGTCAGGGTTAAGCCACTCCCCCCCTCCTCCATTTTGCCGAGCCTGGTGGACCCGCCCAGGAACTGCCCGGGAACCAGTATGCAGAGCCTCAGCGGCTGGGGAGACTGGAGCCCGGCTCGCGCCGAGCCCAGCTGGCGATGGGATCCCGAGGAGGGCAGATGGGTTTTGGGTGTTGGCCCATCGCCTCTGGGGGGTCCCGGAAGCAGCCAGATGAAACTTCGCCCATCACACTAGCCACCATCTTCGCTGTCGGACGCTGAGAAACTGACCCACGAACAGATCAACTGAGCAAGACCAGTTCGAGCCCAGGTAGGCGGCTCCCAGAGCGGGAATCACTGGGAATTCGCCAGATGGAGTCAGGGTTAAGCCACTCCCCCTCCTCCATTTTGCCGAGCCTGGTGGACCCGCCCAGGAACTGCCCGGGAACCAGTATGCAGAGCCATGGCGGCTGGGGAGACTGGAGCCCGGCTCGCGCCGAGCCCAGCTGGCGATGGGATCCCGAGGAGGGCAGATGGGTTTTGGGTGTTGGCCCATCGCCTCTGGGGGGTCCCGGAAGCAGCCAGATGAAACTTCGCCCATCACACTAGCCACCATCTTCGCTGTCGGGCTGAGAAACTGACCCACGAACAGATCAACTGAGCAAGACCAGTTCGAGCCCAGGTAGGCGGCTCCCAGAAGCGGGAATCACTGGGAATTCGCCAGATGGAGTCAGGGTTAAGCCACTCCCCCCCTCCTCCATTTTGCGAGCCTGGTGGACCCGCCCAGGAACTGCCCGGGAACCAGTATGCAGAGCCGCAGCGGCTGGGGAGACTGGGCCCGGCTCGCGCCGAGCCCAGCTGGCGATGGGATCCCGGAGGAGGGCAGATGGGTTTTGGGTGTTGGCCCATCGCCTCTGGGGGTCCCGGAAGCAGCCAGATGAAACTTCGCCCATCACACTAGCCACCATCTTCGCTGTCGGACGCTGAGAAACTGACCCACGAACAGATCAACTGAGCAAGACCAGTTCGAGCCCAGGTAGGCGGCTCCCAGAAGCGGGAATCACTGGGAATTCGCCAGATGGAGTCAGGGTTAAGCCCACTCCCCCCCTCCTCCATTTTGCCGAGCCTGGTGGACCCGCCCAGGAACTGCCCGGGGAACCAGTATGCAGAGCCGCAGCGGCTGGGGAGACTGGAGCCCGGCTCGCGCCGAGCCCAGCTGGCGATGGGATCCCGAGGGAGGGCAGATGGGTTTTGGGTGTTGGCCCATCGCCTCTGGGGGGTCCCGGAAGCAGCCAGATGAAACTTCGCCCATCACACTAGCCACCATCTTCGCTGTCCGGACGCTGAGAAACTGACCCACGAACAGATCAACTGAGCAAGACCAGTTCGAGCCCAGGTAGGCGGCTCCCAGAAGCGGGAATCACTGGGAATTCGCCAGATGGAGTCAGGGTTAAGCCACTCCCCCTCCTCCATTTTGCCGAGCCTGGTGGACCCGCCCAGGAACTGCCCGGGAACCAGTATGCAGAGCCGCAGCGGCTGGGGAGACTGGAGCCCGGCTCGCGCCGAGCCCAGCTGGCGATGGGATCCCGAGGAGGGCAGATGGGTTTTGGGTGTTGGCCCATCGCCTCTGGGGGGTCCCGGAAGCAGCCAGATGAAACTCGCCCATCACACTAGCCACCATCTTCGCTGTCCGGACGCTGAGAAACTGACCCACGAACAGATCAACTGAGCAAGACCAGTTCGAGCCCAGGTAGGCGGCTCCCAGAAGCGGGAATCACTGGGAATTCGCCAGATGGAGTCAGGGTTAAGCCACTCCCCCCCTCCTCCATTTTGCCGAGCCTGGTGGACCCGCCCAGGAACTGCCGGGAACCAGTATGCAGAGCCGCAGCGGCTGGGGAGACTGGAGCCCGGCTCGCGCCGAGCCCAGCTGGCGATGGGATCCCGAGGAGGGCAGATGGGTTTTGGGTGTTGGCCCATCGCCTCTGGGGGTCCCGGAAGCAGCCAGATGAAACTTCGCCCATCACACTAGCCACCATCTTCGCTGTCGGACTGAGAAACTGACCCACGAACAGATCAACTGAGCAAGACCAGTTCGAGCCCAGGTAGGCGGCTCCCAGAAGCGGGAATCACTGGGAATTCGCCAGATGGAGTCAGGGTTAAGCCACTCCCCCCTCCTCCATTTTGCCGAGCCTGGTGGACCCGCCCAGGAACTGCCCGGGGAACCAGTATGCAGAGCCAGCGGCTGGGGAGACTGGGCCCGGCTCGCGCCGAGCCCAGCTGGCGATGGGATCCCGAGGAGGGCAGATGGGTTTTGGGTGTTGGCCCATCGCCTCTGGGGGTCCCGGAAGCAGCCAGATGAAACTCGCCCATCACACTAGCCACCATCTTCGCTGTCCGGACGCTGAGAAGCTGACCCACGAACAGATCAACTGAGCAAGACCAGTTCGAGCCCAGGTAGGCGGCTCCCAGAAGCGGGAATCACTGGGAATTCGCCAGATGGAGTCAGGGTTAAGCCACTCCCCCCCTCCTCCATTTTGCCGAGCCTGGTGGACCCGCCCAGGAACTGCCCGGGAACCAGTATGCAGAGCTTCGCAGCGGCTGGGGAGACTGGAGCCCGGCTCGCGCCGAGCCCAGCTGGCGATGGGATCCCGAGGAGGGCAGATGGGTTTTGGGTGTTGGCCCATCGCCTCTGGGGGTCCCGGAAGCAGCCAGATGAAACTCGCCCATCACACTAGCCACCATCTTCGCTGTCCGGGCGCTGAGAAACTGACCCACGAACAGATCAACTGAGCAAGACCAGTTCGAGCCCAGGTAGGCGGCTCCCAGAGCGGGAATCACTGGGAATTCGCCAGATGGAGTCAGGGTTAAGCCACTCCCCCCTCCTCCATTTTGCCGAGCCTGGTGGACCCGCCCAGGAACTGCCCGGGAACCAGTATGCAGAGCCGCAGCGGCTGGGGAGACTGGAGCCCGGCTCGCGCCGAGCCCAGCTGGCGATGGGATCCCGAGGAGGGCAGATGGGTTTTGGGTGTTGGCCCATCGCCTCTGGGGGGTCCCGGAAGCAGCCAGATGAAACTTCGCCCATCACACTAGCCACCATCTTCGCTGTCCGGACGCTGAGAAACTGACCCACGAACAGATCAACTGAGCAAGACCAGTTCGAGCCCAGGTAGGCGGCTCCCAGAAGCGGGAATCACTGGGAATTCGCCAGATGGAGTCAGGGTTAAGCCACTCCCCCCCTCCTCCATTTTGCGAGCCTGGTGGACCCGCCCAGGAACTGCCGGGGAACCAGTATGCAGAGCCGCAGCGGCTGGGGAGACTGGAGCCCGGCTCGCGCCGAGCCCAGCTGGCGATGGGATCCCGAGGAGGGCAGATGGGTTTTGGGTGTTGGCCCATCGCCTCTGGGGGTCCCGGAAGCAGCCAGATGAAACTTCGCCCATCACACTAGCCACCATCTTCGCTGTCCGGACGCTGAGAAACTGACCCACGAACAGATCCAACTGAGCAAGACCAGTTCGAGCCCAGGTAGGCGGCTCCCAGAAGCGGGAATCACTGGGAATTCGCCAGATGGAGTCAGGGTTAAGCCACTCCCCCCCTCCTCCATTTTGCCGAGCCTGGTGGACCCGCCCAGGAACTGCCCGGGAACCAGTATGCAGAGCCATAGCGGCTGGGGAGACTGGAGCCCGGCTCCGCCGAGCCCAGCTGGCGATGGGATCCCGAGGAGGGCAGATGGGTTTTGGGTGTTGGCCCATCGCCTCTGGGGGTCCCGGAAGCAGCCAGATGAAACTTCGCCCATCACACTAGCCACCATCTTCGCTGTCCGGGCGCTGGAAACTGACCCACGAACAGATCAACTGAGCAAGACCAGTTCGAGCCCAGGTAGGCGGCTCCCAGAAGCGGGAATCACTGGGAATTCGCCAGATGGAGTCAGGGTTAAGCCACTCCCCCCCTCCTCCATTTTGCCGAGCCTGGTGGACCCGCCCAGGAACTGCCGGGAACCAGTATGCAGAGCCGCAGCGGCTGGGGAGACTGGAGCCCGGCTCGCGCCGGCCCAGCTGGCGATGGGATCCCGAGGAGGGCAGATGGGTTTTGGGTGTTGGCCCATCGCCTCTGGGGGTCCCGGAAGCAGCCAGATGAAACTTCGCCCATCACACTAGCCACCATCTTCGCTGTCCGGACGCTGAGAACTGACCCACGAACAGATCAACTGAGCAAGACCAGTTCGAGCCCAGGTAGGCGGCTCCCAGAAGCGGGAATCACTGGGAATTCGCCAGATGGAGTCAGGGTTAAGCCACTCCCCCCTCCTCCATTTTGCGAGCCTGGTGGACCCGCCCAGGAACTGCCCGGGAACCAGTATGCAGAGCCGCAGCGGCTGGGGAGCTGGGGCCCGGCTCGCGCCGAGCCCAGCTGGTGATGGGATCCCGAGGAGGGCAGATGGGTTTTGGGTGTTGGCCCATCGCCTCTGGGGGGTCCCGGAAGCAGCCAGATGAAACTTCGCCCATCACACTAGCCACCATCTTCGCTGTCCGGACGCTGGAAACTGACCCACGAACAGATCAACTGAGCAAGACCAGTTCGAGCCCAGGTAGGCGGCTCCCAGAAGCGGGAATCACTGGGAATTCGCCAGATGGAGTCAGGGTTAAGCCACTCCCCCCCTCCTCCATTTTGCCGAGCCTGGTGGACCCGCCCAGGAACTGCCCGGGAACCAGTATGCAGAGCCGCAGCGGCTGGGGAGACTGGAGCCCGGCTCGCGCCGAGCCCAGCTGGTGATGGGATCCCGAGGAGGGCAGATGGGTTTTGGGTGTTGGCCCATCGCCTCTGGGGGGTCCCGGAAGCAGCCAGATGAAACTTCGCCCATCACACTAGCCACCATCTTCGCTGTCGGGCGGCTGAGAAACTGACCCACGAACAGATCAACTGAGCAAGACCAGTTCGAGCCCAGGTAGGCGGCTCCCAGAAGCGGGAATCACTGGGAATTCGCCAGATGGAGTCAGGGTTAAGCCACTCCCCCCCTCCTCCATTTTGCCGAGCCTGGTGGACCCGCCCAGGAACTGCCGGGAACCAGTATGCAGAGCTGCAAGCGGCTGGGGAGACTGGGCCCGGCTCGCGCCGAGCCCAGCTGGTGATGGGATCCCGAGGAGGGCAGATGGGTTTTGGGTGTTGGCCCATCGCCTCTGGGGGTCCCGGAAGCAGCCAGATGAAACTACGCCCATCACACTAGCCACCATCTTAGCTGTCCGGACGCTGAGAAACTGACCCACGAACAGATCAACTGAGCAAGACCAGTTCGAGCCCAGGTAGGCGGCTCCCAGAAGCGGGAATCACTGGGAATTCGCCAGATGGAGTCAGGGTTAAGCCACTCCCCCCCTCCTCCATTTTGCCGAGCCTGGTGGACCCGCCCAGGAACTGCCCGGGAACCAGTATGCAGAGCCCGCAGCGGCTGGGGAGACTGGAGCCCGGCTCGCGCCGAGCCCAGCTGGCGATGGGATCCCGAGGAGGGCAGATGGGTTTTGGGTGTTGGCCCATCGCCTCTGGGGGTCCCGGAAGCAGCCAGATGAAACTTCGCCCATCACACTAGCCACCATCTTCGCTGTCCGGACGCTGAGAAACTGACCCACGAACAGATCAACTGAGCAAGACCAGTTCGAGCCCAGGTAGGCGGCTCCCAGAAGCGGGAATCACTGGGAATTCGCCAGATGGAGTCAGGGTTAAGCCACTCCCCCCCTCCTCCATTTTGCCGAGCCTGGTGGACCCGCCCAGGAACTGCCCGGGAACCAGTATGCAGAGCCACAGCGGCTGGGGAGACTGGAGCCCGGCTCGCGCCGAGCCCAGCTGGCGATGGGATCCCGAGGAGGGCAGATGGGTTTTGGGTGTTGGCCCATCGCCTCTGGGGGTCCCGGAAGCAGCCAGATGAAACTTCGCCCATCACACTAGCCACCATCTTCGCTGTCCGGACGCTGAGAAACTGACCCACGAACAGATCCAACTGAGCAAGACCAGTTCGAGCCCAGGTAGGCGGCTCCCAGAAGCGGGAATCACTGGGAATTCGCCAGATGGAGTCAGGGTTAAGCCACTCCCCCCCCTCCTCCATTTTGCCGAGCCTGGTGGACCCGCCCAGGAACTGCCCGGGAACCAGTATGCAGAGCCAAGGCGGCTGGGGAGACTGGAGCCCGGCTCGCGCCGAGCCCAGCTGGTGATGGGATCCCGAGGAGGGCAGATGGGTTTTGGGTGTTGGCCCATCGCCTCTGGGGGGTCCCGGAAGCAGCCAGATGAAACTCGCCCATCACACTAGCCACCATCTTCGCTGTCCGGACGCTGAGAAACTGACCCACGAACAGATCAACTGAGCAAGACCAGTTCGAGCCCAGGTAGGCGGCTCCCAGAAGCGGGAATCACTGGGAATTCGCCAGATGGAGTCAGGGGTTAAGCCACTCCCCCCCTCCTCCATTTTGCCGAGCCTGGTGGACCCGCCCAGGAACTGCCCGGGAACCAGTATGCAGAGCTTGCAGCGGCTGGGGAGACTGGGCCCGGCTCGCGCCGAGCCCAGCTGGCGATGGGATCCCGAGGGAGGGCAGATGGGTTTTGGGTGTTGGCCCATCGCCTCTGGGGGTCCCGGAAGCAGCCAGATGAAACTTCGCCCATCACACTAGCCACCATCTTCGCTGTCCGGACGCTGAGAAACTGACCCACGAACAGATCAACTGAGCAAGACCAGTTCGAGCCCAGGTAGGCGGCTCCCAGAAGCGGGAATCACTGGGAATTCGCCAGATGGAGTCAGGGTTAAGCCACTCCCCCCTCCTCCATTTTGCGGAGCCTGGTGGACCCGCCCAGGAACTGCCGGGGAACCAGTATGCAGAGCCATAGCGGCTGGGGAGACTGGAGCCGGCTCGCGCCGAGCCCAGCTGATGATGGGATCCCGAGGAGGGCAGATGGGTTTTGGGTGTTGGCCCATCGCCTCTGGGGGTCCCGGAAGCAGCCAGATGAAACTTCGCCCATCACACTAGCCACCATCTTCGCTGTCCGGGCGCTGAGAAACTGACCCACGAACAGATCAACTGAGCAAGACCAGTTCGAGCCCAGGTAGGCGGCTCCCAGAAGCGGGAATCACTGGGAATTCGCCAGATGGAGTCAGGGTTAAGCCACTCCCCCCCTCCTCCATTTTGCCGAGCCTGGTGGACCCGCCCAGGAACTGCCGGGGAACCAGTATGCAGAGCTTCATAGCGGCTGGGGAGACTGGAGCCCGGCTCGCGCCGAGCCCAGCTGGTGATGGGATCCCGAGGAGGGCAGATGGGTTTTGGGTGTTGGCCCATCGCCTCTGGGGGTCCCGGAAGCAGCCAGATGAAACTCGCCCATCACACTAGCCACCATCTTCGCTGTCGGACGCTGAGAAACTGACCCACGAACAGATCCAACTGAGCAAGACCAGTTCGAGCCCAGGTAGGCGGCTCCCAGAAGCGGGAATCACTGGGAATTCGCCAGATGGAGTCAGGGTTAAGCCGCTCCCCCCCTCCTCCATTTTGCCGAGCCTGGTGGACCCGCCCAGGAACTGCCCGGGAACCAGTATGCAGAGCCATGGCGGCTGGGGAGACTGGAGCCCGGCTCGCGCCGAGCCCAGCTGCGATGGGATCCCGAGGAGGGCAGATGGGTTTTGGGTGTTGGCCCATCGCCTCTGGGGGGTCCCGGAAGCAGCCAGATGAAACTTCGCCCATCACACTAGCCACCATCTTCGCTGTCCGGACGCTGAGAAACTGACCCACGAACAGATCAACTGAGCAAGACCAGTTCGAGCCCAGGTAGGCGGCTCCCAGAAGCGGGAATCACTGGGAATTCGCCAGATGGAGTCAGGGTTAAGCCACTCCCCCCCCCTCCTCCATTTTGCGCGAGCCTGGTGGACCCGCCCAGGAACTGCCCGGGAACCAGTATGCAGAGCCGCATAGCGGCTGGGGAGACTGGAGCCCGGCTCGCGCCGAGCCCAGCTGATGATGGGATCCCGAGGAGGGCAGATGGGTTTTGGGTGTTGGCCCATCGCCTCTGGGGGTCCCGGAAGCAGCCAGATGAAACTTCGCCCATCACACTAGCCACCATCTTCGCTGTCGGACTGAGAAACTGACCCACGAACAGATCAACTGAGCAAGACCAGTTCGAGCCCAGGTAGGCGGCTCCCAGAAGCGGGAATCACTGGGAATTCGCCAGATGGAGTCAGGGTTAAGCCACTCCCCCCCTCCCTCCATTTTGCGAGCCTGGTGGACCCGCCCAGGAACTGCCCGGGAACCAGTATGCAGAGCCACAGCGGCTGGGGAGACTGGAGCCCGGCTCGCGCCGGCCCAGCTGGTGATGGGATCCCGAGGAGGGCAGATGGGTTTTGGGTGTTGGCCCATCGCCTCTAGGGGGTCCCGGAAGCAGCCAGATGAAACTTCGCCCATCACACTAGCCACCATCTTCGCTGTCCGGGCTGAGAAGCTGACCCACGAACAGATCAACTGAGCAAGACCAGTTCGAGCCCAGGTAGGCGGCTCCCAGAAGCGGGAATCACTGGGAATTCGCCAGATGGAGTCAAGGGTTAAGCCACTCCCCCCTCCTCCATTTTGCCGAGCCTGGTGGACCCGCCCAGGAACTGCCCGGGAACCAGTATGCAGAGCCTTAGCGGCTGGGGAGACTGGAGCCCGGCTCGCGCCGAGCCCAGCTGATGATGGGATCCCGAGGGAGGGCAGATGGGTTTTGGGTGTTGGCCCATCGCCTCTGGGGGTCCCGGAAGCAGCCAGATGAAACTTCGCCCATCACACTAGCCACCATCTTCGCTGTCCGGGCGCTGAGAAACTGACCCACGAACAGATCCAACTGAGCAAGACCAGTTCGAGCCCAGGTAGGCGGCTCCCAGAAGCGGGAATCACTGGGAATTCGCCAGATGGAGTCAGGGTTAAGCCACTCCCCCCCTCCTCCATTTTGCCGAGCCTGGTGGACCCGCCCAGGAACTGCCGGGAACCAGTATGCAGAGCCGCAGCGGCTGGGGAGACTGGAGCCCGGCTCGCCGAGCCCAGCTGACGATGGGATCCCGAGGGAGGGCAGATGGGTTTTGGGTGTTGGCCCATCGCCTCTGGGGGGTCCCGGAAGCAGCCAGATGAAACTTCGCCCATCACACTAGCCACCATCTTCGCTGTCCGGACGCTGAGAAACTGACCCACGAACAGATCCAACTGAGCAAGACCAGTTCGAGCCCAGATCGCGCGGCAGCGCCATGATCCACTAAAATAGTGAAACAGTAATGTCATTTAATGCACTGTATTCCCACGAAGAGCAGGAAAGTTTGTCGGGAAGGGAGATATAGAGGCGAAGGAAATGACATACAGAATCTGCCGGGTGGTTTGGAGTGCGGGAGGGGGAGGGAGGTGGGGACATTGGTGATGGTAGATGGGTTTGGGTGGAGGGGATGGGTGTTGGAACACTGTGGATCCAAAACTCTACATGAGCATCTTTCAATTGTATGTCTAAAATGGTGTAATGATATTTGGGGGAAAATAATAAAATTAAAAAAAAAAAAAAAAAAAA